>CAJQZM010005029.1:0-12232 GCA_907164665.1 Colias nastes | reverse complement strand
TATAAATAACAACGTAGCACCTAGCAATAGAGATCCCACGATCAGCATATCATTACCAGCTGCATATTTGATTACACACGCCAATCAGTATTACATCACGATAACGCTCCCGATTTAAAACGACCTGCTTCTCAAAGTGGACGACTGAGCGCAGAGTCATTTGTTTTATTCGTATAACCCAAGGGAGCCCGGGATCACATGCGGGTGAAGGTCTTCCCATTTTAGTGTTGGCCTAGTTAGTGCCAGCATTTGCGTAATCTTGACGGAGTAACCCCGAACATTGAAAAATTTCGACATTATACGATCGGAAAATTGTTGTTTATTGCGTTTCTTTGCTAATTGCTGTTGGTTTTCTTCGGATTTAACCTTGACCCGTTATTGTAACATCCTAAATCTAAATGTATTTCGCTTCCGTTCGCAGTATATTTTGTCGGGAGTTGTTTTACACAGACACAATAAACCGAAACAGGTTAACATGTTTTGAATTGGACCTGACCTAAACTTGTTAACCTTGAGTACGCGGAAACTTTTTATAGGTTTATGCCGTACTACCCAAAGTTCCGTTAATGCATACAGTGAGTCCAATATTTAACATGTACAAGGAAAATGCGTATTTGAAAATAGTATCTACGCCTTTAAGACTTATCTCACCCTGTCTCTCTTTCATGCTAATCTAATGTATTTCCTATGCTATGTGATTATAAAGTATATTTTCCTATATTCTTCTAATGACCGTCACGCTGTGAAAATGTGAAAGTGTATAGGCTCGCGTTTGTTTTAATCTGTACGCTCTGAATACGCAGTTGTGTGATGTCACATTGATGTAACGTTAGGAAATGATAATAGCCTATGCATCGGTGATGAGGCTTATCAAATTAATGCGTCTTCATTTGGACTTTCGAGTACGACGCAATTGCTAACTCGTGCTGTATCTATGGTATAAACAATGTTTTATGTTATTTGTTATTGTGCAGCGCAGTTTATGTTATTCCATGTTAGATTAAATCACAAATGAACTAAATATTGACTCAAGAAAAGCCCAGTCAAGCCTTATACATGCGCAACTACCCCCATAAACATAAGTTGTAGTTAGAGTACAAACAGAGATTTATTATCGGTATATTAATATTTCAATACTAGTCCATTGTTACTATGTTTCTTACATCGTAACACAACACTAGATATATAGCTGATGACTCACGGACTGTTGCATCGTATGCAATTGCAACTCGTTTATACATAGCAACGACGAACAAAATCTAAGGCCGGTTGCAGAGCTTGACCGACCATCAGTGCGTACGTCAGTCGCGCTTGTCATATGTATGGAAATTCATAAAACCGTTCATAGCTAGACCGACCATACACACGCGTATTGTCATGCGTATTAGTGTCATAGTCATACACATTGTTGATGCGTATCGTCAGGACCGATGGTACGCACTGACGATCGGTGAAGCTCTGCAACCAGCCTTACACTTCATTTATTATTTTCCGCGTTTGCTCATTGTGTAATATTTTATTTATTGTACCTCTTTTTAATTGGTGTTTGATCGATCGGTCTACTAATGCGTAAATAACGAAATTCTTGGCTGGTTGTTAATTGTTACATACCTCATTATATTTTTAGAATCTACACAAGTAAAAACAATAAAAAATCTACCATTCACACATTATACTAAATAACTATAAAAATATGCAAAACATTGTAAATGCGCAGCAAATCCTTTTTTAACACGTAAAATCAAACACAAAATAAACACGCTACCTACCTATTTTTTTAGGTGTATTAATTTCCATAATAGATAACATTATACCTAATGCGCAATACACGAACACAATAGTCCTTTGAGAATCATCTAATTAAGAATACTGCGTAAAACATTGGTCGTAAAATAATGTTTATTACTTTCAAACTAAAAACATTATGACAACGCGAAGATCCGTCCTTCTACGAACCTTGATATTTTATCCATTCTCTTGCTCATGGCTAGTGCAGTTAAAATTTATATAAATAAATAAATAAATAAATAAATCATTTATTTCACTTAAAACATTTTACAATTTAGAGCGACCCAGGCTCCTAAGATAGTAAGAACTGTTTTTCAGGAGCCTGTGTCTTCCATTTACAGTTACACGACACGAAAAAAATCAGAGACAAATTAAATAAAATCAAAAATAAATTAAAAATTTACATGCAATTAAAACTATAAAAAAAAATCAATAACAAATAAGTACAAACAGCAAAACAAAAAACAAAATGTGTCTAGGTAACTCATTACAAATAAAGCACGTCCAAAACAAATTTCGAAATTATATCAGCACATAAATAAATTCATCAAAAATTAAATAAGTTAGTAATTATAAAATAAATTGAGCAACAGATATTAAATCAGCATAAAATCAAAATTAAATCGAAACAATGCAACACTATTATATAAGTTGTTACAATCAACATAACAATAAAATGTAAGTTAGTAGTAAGTTATTATAGCTAAATACATATTACAAATTACAATCAATTAAAATTACAATTAAAAGGTAAAATTAAGATTCACGATAAGTATATTAAAATGTAAAAATCAAGAAATGGAAATTAAAATTTTAAAAATTAAAATTAAAAAATTAAATTAAAAAATATGCAGCGTATGAATAACACAGTACGTTTAAATTTAAACGGGGACAGCTTTATCCGTGACTAGCTGCGCTTCGCGGTTACACCCGCGTAGCTCTGCCCCTGTTGGGCTTAGCATGATGAAATATTGCCTATAGCCTTCCTCGATAAATGGGCTATCTAACACCGAAAGAATTTTTCAAATCGAGCCAGTAGTTCCCGAGATTAGCGCGTTCAAACAAACAAACAAACATACAAACAAACAAACAAACTCTTCAGCTTTATAATATTAGTATAGATTAACACGTAAGTTAGATTAACTGCAAGCTCTAATCAACATAATTTGTAGCTTAATTTAAGCAAGTTACGGTTTGCTGTTCAAGATATACCTAGGTTATTATTTCTTTTATTTCAAAGCTTAAAATTTAGGGTACATGAAATATTTTACAATACAATTATTATTTATACCTACAGTCGCTCTGATTGTAGAGTTATATTTTTTAGTCTCTAGTAGTCCAGTTATGCTTGTTATGTTTTCTCAAATTATTCAACGATTTATTATAACCTTGGGTCACTGGTTAACCAATAAAATATACTTTTTAGCTTTGTATAACGTTTTAAAAAAGTGATAAAGTAACTCCTAAGAAAACACTGCATAATTCAACAAGAGAAGAACGACATAAATAATAAATTGCACACATGAACTTACTGCCATAAAGCTAAGTTTTGTAAGAGCCATAGGGAACGGTATATTACGAAACTCCAGCTGAAGATGGTTTCTTTCTTAGACATTGTCTGTGTATTTACGCTTCCATACTCTTGGGATTACTTTTCAGCTACAGCGACGACCTGCTAAAAGGTCACAGAACGTAATATGTCGAGCGTTGTTAGATGTTGCTTTTTTAATTTTTACATTTACAACTTAGTTGCTTTCGGTGATATTAACTAAATATTTTGCAGTATTCTATTCTTAAAAATTTACAAATATAAATTATACATTCCAATAAAAATTAAAGATAGAGTAAGTAAGTAGGTATGTCTTATTTTACCACCTTCCCTTCTTAACAAATTTCTAACTCCCTAGTAAATAAAAATTATTGTTTGCTCAGACAATATTTCTCGTATAATTTTAAATCCAAAACCAGTTCACAATGAGGATTTCAAAATAAATGGAAGCAAACTTCAATGGCTTCATTTCAGTCATAAAACGGTTGCCTCTAAGTGGCTACCTTGATTGGCAATCTGCGCTCTGGATTATGTTTACTCAAGTTATTTAAAGATCTATCATAAAATGTAATATTCGTAATCGCTACATTTGCTTTTCGAATTGTGCAAATCACAAACAATTTTACAACTATTATCATACCATTATTTATAGTAAGGTAATCTTTATGTTGCGATTTTATGATGTTTTGTAAGCCATGTTAAGGTTACATCACATATACATAAAATATATACATATACATTTATGTATCTTCACAGCATCGATAAATGAAATTGATCAATTAATTCATGCAATCATGCCTCTCTCCTTATTACGAGTTTACTTGAAAGAAGAGCTAGAGCTAGCGCGCAAGAGCAACTTTTGTTTCCGCAACTATTTTGTCTCTCCCATCAACTCTATGGGCTAGTAAGAAAGTGCGCGCACGTAGCAACGCAACTCCCCTTACTTAGCCATCCCGTCAAAATTGTGTAGAAAGGTACCTAAGGTACTCATTGATGGTACGCCGACGCCTGTTGAAAGCTCAACCCTTTACATAACTTGTTGGTCAACGACACATTGTGTTCTTTGTTTTAAACCGGAAAATTTTCTGCTGCGAGAAAAGTTTTTCAATATTATTCGACGCAGTGCCGGTTTCAAGAGGGCCCAAAGTTTAGAAATACCTCGGAATTAAGCTTTACAAATACATTGAAAAGTGCTGAAAGCTGCATTAATTTTATTTAGTCTTTGAGTGTTGGATGGTGAGCTGTTTATGTCTATCCCTGCAAGTACTTTGAAGTTTAATACTATAATAAAATTCACGTACAGCTTTTTAATAATTTAATTGTTCAATAAAGAATCATCTATCGGGATTTTTTTCAAAATGAAAGTGAATCATAAGCCCGAAGTTAGGTGAACTGTCATACAAAATCTGATAGGACCTAATACGGCTTTATATAAATTCCACGAACCAAGTTAAAATTTTTCATTATTCTACCGGCCAATAAAATCGGTGTTCAGTAATTAATATGTCCCTTTGACACATGAGGCCGAAATTGTGCACTCAAATGCATTATCCGTTACAGTTTATTCCTTTATGAACTTTTATTGGATGATTATCATACTTCGGACAATAACCAGTTGATATGAATCACGGCATCCAACGGTCGACCTGCGCCCACGCAAAACGTGTACCTGCCTTCAAATATTGTATCCAAGTGTCAATGCCTTGCCTTTAGTTGTTTTTGTTGTTTGTGAGGTTTTTCAAGTTTGTTTTATGTACCTTTATAAATTTACATTTAGCACATACGTCAATTAGCATTTTTTTTTCGTTTCATGTTGTGAAATTGCGAAGTAAGTTAAGGGTATAATTGTAAATTAGTTTAATTTTATAAAGTCCTAAAGTTGTTTTAGTTAATTTGTCATCGAAAATTTCAAAATTATAAATGGAAGCACAGTCGTGTCGTAATTGTCCGATTTGTATATAAAACTTATAATTCTATTGGGTTATGAACTCGATTTGTAAAACATAGAGCCGTATTGACGAAGTAAATTTTAAATTGAATCGCTTATGAAACTTTTCCATTGTACGGGGTGTGCACGTGTTTATTATACGCATAATGCAGTAAACGGTGACCCAGATATACCCCTTCTGTAAGTACGTTACAAGACAGGACGTTTTGCATTACATATTCACCTTTGTCCCACTGACACGATATGGATTAGGCACATTCACTATATGCTCAATCAAGTGTGGAAATTTTAAAAGTAGGTGGGTAGTTTTAACACGCTTTTTACGGGTAGTTTGCATTATGGCTTAAAATGTATGCAATATGTTTGCTGCCGCTCTCTTTTCTAACAGAATCTGTAATAGACATAATATGTAATTACTAATTATTATCAAAACGAGATCTTGATGAAATATTTGAAAACCCTTCAAACTTTGTTCAAAAATTTATTCACCGTCGTCTATTTCGTGGGTCGCTTCATGAGAAATAGTAGTTAGTAATTTAATATTTTACTCAATATCATTAAAATAAGTCGCAGAATTGTACCGTTATGTTTTCAAAGTCACATTCTTTCAAAGTACAGTAAATCCACTTTCATTATGAAACATGAAGAGCTAAGCATTCATTAACAAGTTGCTCCTTTGTTTGCGTGAATTTTATCAGCTCTGCTCCGTCGAAACTGAATAGCTTTATTTTACCTTGTGATACGGATGGATATGTATATTCTAATTTAATTATAAATAAAACCTTACTTCCGCAAAACTTGTCTCTTTTCGACATAATATCACTAAACACGTAACTACTACTACGTACATACGTTGAAGTGGTTATTTACCAACGTGTTGAAAACTTATTTATTGTATCTATTCGTATTGTATATAAGTCACACTAATATCGGAAAATACGTTTTGTACATGTTCGTATTACCTAGATATATGTTATCTGGTTGAAGTTTGGAATGTCGTACCTATGTTAAAACAAGTTAGATAGGTAAACAATGGCTGCTGTTTGGCGCATGTGAAACGTGTACACATAAACAAACGAAACCACTAGAGCGTTTCTAATTTAAATTTATAAAGCACGAGGTTACAGTTTGCGCGAAATCGATACTGCAATTAATGATTCAGAACGGACCCGTTACCGCTTGGCACGGGGAAAAAAATGAAATTGGACTTGCATTTCCCGCCATTTCACGGGCAAGAGATTATGTGTATTGTGCGTTGTTGCTGGTTGGAGAAATGCAGGTGCTTAGTATTCCCGCGTTTCGTTAATTAAATCGGTCAGCGTATCCACTATCCACCCGGCCGTTTACAGAGAGTATTAACTGTCCAATGTCCCATACCATTGCCCTTATGGAGACTAGAATGCAACTTGTAAACACAAATGTAGTAAACAAAATTTAAATATTATGTTGCTAAAAATAAAATTAACAGATGGAAGAATTTGGATGTTTTTATCTTCAAAACAGTCACTGATTATTATTAAAGTTAGTCTAAGGCATAGGATAGGCTATTCTGGTTAATTAATGACTGGATTCACGTTTACAAAAATAGGTTACAAGGGTTAATACTTAATAGGGTACATTTAAACGTTATTTTATTTATTAGTTTTTTTTATCCTAATGCATCATATTAACATTGAAATAACTTTGGTTTTTGCGCAGCCTGTCCTTCAATTAAACACGCGGTAATCGCAAATTGAAATTCCTATTTCTGATGCAAAATGCGCACATGGCTTGTTGGATTTGTTCCGCGTTCCGCTTTCGGACAAAACGAGCTTTAAATCTATTGCATTACTGGATATAAAATAATTATGTAGTGTGTGTCATAATAGAATCTATGACGTATTTACCTGATATCCATATTTCTTGTAAGGTAAACTGGGTTAAGTAATTTAAACAGAACTTTTCATTTGTGTGCGTATTTGCGTAAACAATACTATCACACTATTGCACCTTTCAAAGATCTTGTGGTCAAAGAAAGTTGATAAATAAATGAGACTTGAGAGAAATGAGCTTTACATATCGGTGTTATATAGTTTGTTTAACAAATACATTATTCAATTTAGTTGAAGTCTATTAATAACGGATGTGTATCTCAATAGTGTGAATGAGACACGGATGTTTTGAACCGTGTGGTCTTAATTGCTAAATTGACAGTGTAGACTGTAGAGCATTAGAAGTAGAGCACGAAAAATAAGGCATTTTATTGTATGTAGGGCTTAAACAAACTAGGCTAGTTATTGATCCTCATAAGAAGAAGCCTATGTATTTCAAACATTACATCACTAATTACCATAATTTGGAGTTGCAGTCAAATGCCTGGCGACTTAGTATAATAAAATAAAATATCATGGTCCCTTTTATGTTAGATTCCTGCTCTTATCGCATATACTGAATTGATTAAGAATATGGTGTGTTGACGATAGAAAAACGTAAAAAATACATCTAGTCTCACACATGAATATATTTTGTGGCATACGTTCAGTAGATGGAGCAATATTTGATTTCGAAATCATAGCTTTCTGAACACGTGCAAGACAGATATGAATTTATCTCTAAACTATTCACCATTTCAAATGTTTTTATTTTTAATTTTACACAGATTTACACTTGGACAGTTTCGAAATACGTGAGACATATTTTTCCTATTAGACGTGAGACATATTACTTTAGTTTAGGTATAACAATACTCAGTAATCAATGAAAAAAATAAAACTGCTTTAAAAACTGTGTGTTGTAGACGGCAGACGCTACTTATTGAAATATTAATAAAGCCTTCAAACTTGAATTAACAATTTACAATCACATTGTCTGGGCTCTGCATTAAGATTTATTTGTTCATCTCGCATAGCCTTATAAGTCACATCTGAGCGAAATAAAAAATACAATTGAAGTAACTATTTAAATCGACGAACGATGATATTATCTCCATATACTGAAGCGAACAAATAATGCCTAGGAAGCAAAAACTCGAAAACTATAACGTATTAAATTGTTAATCCAAGCTATAAAAAGATCTTCCCTATATAGAAAGTGACCAGTACAACCTTGAGATATTAAAAGTAGGTATTCGATGTGTGTGCGACGGTTATTTTAAAGTATAATTCGTGGAACATACATGGACATGATTCCAGTAGTCGTGACTCTTTAATTCAGTGGACATGATCTTTGATGACACCTGTTTTAGTGCCCTTATTCACTTGCATAAAGTTCCTTTACGATGCATACGTTCATAAAGGCTATAGGATTAGTATTTGGGTAGTAAACCATAATATAATTTATTTATATAGATATGAATATGCGTATCAAATTCTAACGGTATAGCTTTACGAGTTGAAGATTGATAAATTGACACTGATTATAGGATAAACAACGATCATACTTACGCAGCTCGCAGAAATAATACGTTAATTATAACGGAAGTGCTCTTGAAGCTTTCTTTTTCATATATTTTGGCTGTTTATTATTCTTAATAAGTCGTTAATTTATGAATAGGTATATTTTATATTTAGCAGCCAACTATACCTCATCGAGTATTATAACGTACCAAGATAAATTTTCTCAAATTATCTACACCCTAATACTTACTAATTTACTCTGCAAAGTCGTATACAGTGTTACCTCAAATTCAAATCTCAGTTATGTATTATTTCGTAGAGAAGTACTTATTTGCTTACTTGACAGCTTCCAATTTGAATGGTATAATGAAATCTTAGGATACATTTTATTGGCTAACTTAAAGGCTCACAGGTTTTAATGTAATCTTATATTTTATTGTATGATTTCTCTTATTTGCTAACATCATAGCTTTTTAAACAGGTTTTAATGTAATCTTATGCATTATTGTTTCCAGGGCTGGCCGCTATGGGAGCGCGTGGAATCTACGGAGCACGAACGGCGTCTCCTGCTAGTGGCCCGTCTGCCTCACGTGAGAACATTGAACGGAGGCGGTGCGGTTCCGCCGGAGGAACGTGACTCTGCCGAGAGGGCCTTCATTAGATACTATATGGAGAAGCCGGAGGCTGATCGGCCTGATCGGTAAGTGTTAAATAGCTTTTGTTTCGCCATGTGTGTATATTTATTGTTTACGTTATCATGCGCTGCTTCTCATGCATTTTTCTAGGGATATTTCAGGTTGCTTTGTGAAAAAGTAGCCTATAACTTTTTCAGAGTTGTTGTGTATCCGAATGATGTAGAACATTTAAGTATTATAAGTTTAAGAAATACTACTTACTCTAATTCCACGTGAACGTTTCAAACAATCAATAAAAAATATAGGTACTTAACTATGAACTAAAAATCAAAAATCTATGTGTATGTGTGGAGCACAACTTTAGTTTCAATAAAATATAACTTCTTGTCACATCCTTTGTCGAATATTATTACGAGACAGCCAATGTTTTGTTTGAATTAATTATTTGATTGCTTAAAAGTTTTCAAATCATCAAAATATACGATGGATTTACGATTCAATTCATTTCATCAAAGGGTTCATAAAATAAAAATATCAAACGTCTCCACCAGCTTTTAAAAATAACATATTCCTGAAATCCACGATGCCTGAAGTATTCTTCAACATGTAGAAGATATTTAAAAAATTCCCTGTTGTGAAACATTCACAAAATATAAAGTTGTAAACACGATTTCTATACTTAGGTATTTAGGTATAACTAATTAGTTGTTTACAGATTTCATATTAAGGATGCCTTATTGGCTATTGTAGGCGGTATTGCGAAATGTGTGTCGATAGACGCATTATTGGAGTTAAGCTATTTTTATCTGTTTTGTTGTTTCCAAGTATTTCGAAATGAGGATTCGTGTATAATTTTATGGATACTCTCGTAACATTCGCCTTTGACATAACTACTTCGCTTAGTTTAGAATAGGATTTCAATGTCGTATAAAGTTGAAATAAAACTGCTAAGTATTTGTTTAATAATATGTACAAATATTAATATTTATTTGTTATAAGTAGTTACAATATAAAAAATTAATTTTCGAATTATTAAAATAGGCATACACATGCGGCTGCATTGTGTTCGAATCTGCTATTCTGTGCATATAACAATATACCGTCTCTACCACCGTAATAACAAAAACAAATGCACTATTAGCCCTTATTTTCTTTTAAGTACCATATAATTGTCATCGTACAATGCGTGCATCAAAATCTGTTGCGTAATTTTAAAGATCTAAGCATACCGACACACGGACGGCGGAAAGCGACTTTGTTTTATACAAATTGTATAAAAAGTGATTGTTTTCGCACAGTTACTGGAAGCTATTCGGCCGCGGCGTGCACGGCAAACTTTCGACCCTTATTTTCTTGTCAGTAATATATAATATGCTTATCGCACAGTTACTGGGAGCTAGTAGGCGTGCACGGTAAGCTCGACCCGCTGGTATCTGTGGACCTGAGGCCTGAGAAGCGAGTCCAGATCACCTTCACGTGCGGGGACACTAGCGAAGTGAGGACCGTCGATGTTTACAGGTTTGTAGTCAGTTGATGTTTGAATTAAATAATTTTCTTTACAAATAGCGATTTGCTGCCCAGCTATCCTACTACTATTATAAAGGCGAAAGTTTGTATGGATGTATGGATGTTTGTTACTCTTTCACGTAAAAACTACTGAACCGATTACAATGAAATTTAGCACACATATAGAGGGTAACTTGGCAATTAACACATAGGATAGGTTTTATCTCGGAAATCCCACGGGAACGGGAACTATGTGAGTTTTTTTGAAAACGCGGGCGAAGCCGCGGGCGGAAAGCTATTATTTAATATTTTTGTGTAGTCTATGAGTTATGACGTGTATTTGTATAGTCTATGACCTAAATTGTGATGAGTATCATTAGATGTGGATCCCTTGAGTATCGGCTAATTAAGCCTTCTTACAAATATTGTCGACTATGTACTTTTCCGTTCGCCAGTTTACCGAATAACAAGTCTTCATTCTGTATTTTGCTTAGGAATTCTTTATGTTCGCAAAAATAACTTCGTATTTTTTTGGGTTGTTTCTGAATTATCGTGTCTATTCAATTAAGAACATAACTGTTCTAAAGATAAGATTAACATCTTATCTTCCATTGATGTTTTATGAATGTTCTGTATTTTTCTTATTTGCTATAATTTTAATTTAAAATTTCCAGGACGGTGTCGGACTTGAAGTCTCGTCTAGAGCGGCTGGCGGGATTCCCAGCCTCCAAGATGAGGCTTTTCTATGTGGACCAAGAACTGAGGGACACGCAGGTACAGATTATTTTATACTATTGTTAGACGTAACTTTTGATTTAATATTTTTGTGGATGAATAGTTGTCAATATAGTTGTCATTATTTCAAGTCTGAACATGCTTAGCTGTCGAATACTATAAAAAGCCGCTTTCCTTTGTCTCGTGGCGCATTCGTACGAATCGTGCCTAGGGGCTCGGACGTTGTTTATACGACGTTCGATCCAACTACCTTCACTTTGCTAATAGTCGTTGACTTGCTGCGTTTTGTTATCAACTACCTACATCAATTAGGTAGCTGTGTAGAATCGCAGTACATTCTTAATACATTCAAACTAATATTTAACTTGGCCTCGCGTGTAATTTCTAATATCAGAAGCGGGATAGAATTCTAGCCCACTCTTTTTAAATGTGTTTGAGTTTACGTAGTTTTGTAACGGCATACTGGCGTTTGTGTTTTTTCGTGCGTTGTGTAAAGTAAAAGTTTGTTACGTGGATTATTGTAACGGGAATGTAGTTCATCGAAGGAATTGTGTGTGCTATCTGGGCTGAGGTCCAGGGTAGTTGAGCCTTCATTTGTGTTAAGCGAACGTCGTGCCTATGTCACAAATGAGAAGGTGTTGGTCCCATGATACGCGAACGGGGTGCCTCTGTCATGTGGAGTGTTTTGTGTTCTGTA
>CAJQZM010005013.1:0-14835 GCA_907164665.1 Colias nastes | reverse complement strand
TAATAGTAGCCTACCAACTCAAATACTTTCATATATTCACGTTTAATTAAACTGGGATATTGTTTAATTAAATGAATTATGAAAGTGCAATATTAGACTGTTTAGAATATGTCAACTAAAAGTAACGAATGCAGCTAAAGAACAAAATATAGTAGACATTTATTTTCTTGGATTCTCATTGTATACTTAAATTATATATTAAAGCAAATATAGAGAAAAATATACTTTAAATAAAACAAAATAACGTCATAATCAATATATTAAAAATTATTTACATTACAGTCAAACTTATAACTAAATATCACAGGCTGTCTATCATGGATTTGATAGAAAACGCCACGCCAGAGACCATAGCCACTAGCGAAAATAATACTATGATTGCGTTCTTTATTACAATGATGTGGAACGGTCCAGTGTCCTTGCCCCATCGGAAGACGGTTTCTGTGATCGCGGGCAGAGACAGGCCGAGGCAGGAGAGGCAAACTGCCCCGACTAATTCCATGAAAAGCTCGATCCGAGGTATCGCACATGCTAGGCCAACTGTAAGAGAAGTTAATTTTAGTTCTATAGCATTTAAAGCTATGTAAATGAGAAATTATTAAGGTATCCCTTAGGCCCATAAAACTGAATGAATAGATGCAGGTTTGGTTGAGGCGGATTCGCGGGTGGCCGAGTTGGCTAGTCGTTGCCCCGGTATGGCAAAAAGACGCGAAGTCGAATCTCGCCTCGTGTAGAATTTTTTCTATTCGTTAAAAAATTCTTATGTAAGAGAAAGATATTTAATTTTGTAAGTACAAATAAATGTCACTTCTTCATTTTAAATTTGTTAATGTGGTAAATAATTTATTTGGGTAATTTGAAGATCCAAAAGTGCTTCTATGAGACGATCGCTTGAATAATATTATGTAAATCATTTAATTGATTATTGAAATGTAAAATTAAATCATTAAAATGTTTGAGTTTGAAAACCCCACTGGCCACTATATCGCGATTCGCGAGACGTATTATATTCTGCTATTCTAGGTACCTATCAATGATTCAATGAAGAGTTGCCAAATTGTGAGTTGATAAAAAATACCAAGTAAAATTAAGTTTTGTATAAGCTTATTATTATTTTTTTAAATTATGTTAATATCTTTTCACCATTATATCAAGCATCTAATACGATTTGAAAGTTCATGGAGCGTGAAAGAATTAAGTAATTGAATGTGACCTAATTGAACAGAATATGTCCTAGTAAAGTTTCAAAGACTTTTGTTAAATATTTTCAAGTATTTGATAATAATTCTTAACTTGTAATATATAAGTAATAAAGTTTCTTCTATATTTTATTCTTTTATTATGACGAGAAATAAATTATTCTACAGAGTTTAATAAGGTCAAATTAAGAATTTGGGTTTCTTTTACAAGGTAATTGTTTGCTATAAAATATTATGTATTTGATAAAAAATAACGGGTTGGGTTATTTTTTCGGGTCGGGTCGGGTCTATTGTTACTATTATAGTCATTTTACTCTTCTTCTCAGTCGATAATCTAAATAAAAAATGAATCTAAATGTGAGCTCGAGAACGGCTCGACCAATCTGAATTATTTTTTAACATTTAAGTTATGACTTATGGCACAAGGATAAGAACCTATGGAGAGAAAACACGAAAAAAGGGCATACGGGCAGAACAATATCTGCCGCGACAGCTACTAGACTGTAATATATGTATACATATACATATAATATTTTATCTTTTAAATTGAAATAAATTTTAGCCAAGCGATTCAGAACTCTATGTACCTGTCAATAAAGTCCCCGCCAGTCGTAGTCCCGCGAGGCCCCACCGGTGCCCTCTAGCGGGGATCTTGTCGCTGATCCGACGCCACGCTACGTCGACCGGCACGTAGAAGATCAGCGCGTATGATAGGATCATCACGAGTGCTACCAGGAGCTTGGCTGCTTGTGCTAGACTGCAAATAATTAAATTAATTAATAATTAATATGATTATAATTAATGTAATTAAAATATACGATTGTGAATTATAATTGTTATTTGTTAAGTTTAAATAATACTTAATTGAGGAAAGTTTAAAAAATACTTTGTTTAATATGATAATTTTTCTGGGACATTTAAAATTGTGTTCAATATTACACCTAAATTAAGGTATGCTTTCAAATCGTAATGTGTACAATCATAGGAAAAATATAATTTAGACACAAGGATCGTTACCAGATACAATAAATTACAATATTAAACTATACCTTCTACGTTCTTAAATTAACAAATCCAAACTAATCTAATAACTAATCCATACAAACTAAACCAACTTACATTTCATCCTGAGGCAGATTCAACGTCAAACTTCCTCTGACCGTCTCTCCAAAGCTTAGATAGCCGCAGAAACCAACAAACGCATACAATGCAACGACAGCACTCATTGCAATGTTCAACACGCCGGGACAGCCCAGGAACTGCTGGGGCTTCGTCATCTCGTTCTCTATGGGCATCACCACGCCGATACCTTCCATCGCGAAGAGACAGGTGCTGTGGAAAATTGTGTGTTTTGTAAAAATGAATATAGTAATAGCTGTGCATTATTATGTGTTATTTTGTCGCATAAGCTACATCATTGTCAAGTACATATCGTTAAAAATCTGTTCAGTGGTTTTCGTGCGAAAGTGTAACAAACATAATGTGAATGTATGTATAGAATATAGATTCTTATAAACTTTCTCGTTCATTAATATATTAGTAAGAAGTAGGATATTAGAATTTGTAAAGTATTTATAATTATGTTTATACTATTTTAATAGTAATTATTGTGATGGCAAAATAGTAATATTCTTCTTTTATTCC
The DNA here is from genome assembly GCA_907164665.1 of Colias nastes. Lineage (NCBI taxonomy): Eukaryota > Metazoa > Arthropoda > Insecta > Lepidoptera > Pieridae > Colias > Colias nastes. Next base: position 11,992 of record CAJQZM010005013.1, on the reverse strand, counting down.
TCTCAGCTATATTAATAATTTAATAATATCGGTTTTAATATCGAGGCAAATTTACTTTACGAAAATGTAGAAGTGAGATGATTTTATTAACTCCATCGGCGTTCCTAATAAAATCCGACCAAGGAAATATTCATATAAATTCCTGAAATATTAAATGGAATCTTTATTCCTTGTTTCTTCAGAAAGGTCTTTTAATTTCATTGATGTTTGATCTTATTATTGTAGATCAAAGAAAGACCAAATCAAATCGCCACTGTTCAAAATAATTTGAACATTAATTTATCTGAAATGTTTTTGAAGTTTAGGCGTGTTCAGTGTAAAATTTCAAGGTCGCGTCATGGTAATACCGTCACGTCATGGAGTAAAGCGACGGTTTTGTTATCTTTGAATCTTGCCATAAAGTTTCACTTCTGACATGTTTAAATGCTATAGAATTTAAAAATCTATAGCCAAAGTAAAAATACACAAAATTAATCTGAAAAATAGTAGCCAAAAATGCAAAATTACAATAACAGAAGATTAGCATAAATTCTTGTAGTAACCACACTAGAACACGTGGGTGCTCCTTCCATTTCCAGAGACATTCCTTGCGAGCGAGATATCCCAGCTATTTAGTGTTTCCATATTCGTATCCTCATTCCATGGAATTTGCATTGGAATTATGCCAATTTTAGCAAAAGTTACAGTCTTTACCATATTTTTAGCTGAATATTAGGTTTGTATTTTACTGGTATTAAGATTCCAACTTTAAGTCCCATCTCTGTCATATTATTTTTTGTAACTTAGTGAAAAATGTGAATATTTAATAATAATTACCATACGAATTATTGATGTGGTCTAGTTTGTGATCTGGTGTGAATTCTATCCTGAAGCCTGATGTAATATTAGATACGAAAAGTTCTGTTTTATTTTGTTTCTGGGCCCTTTAGTTAAATATTGGTTAAAAATCATATTTCATTCCATTGAATATTTCGTCCCATTTTCTTGATTTGAGGTTTCGAGTCTCTCCATAAGTTGGCAAAATAATGCTTACTTTTCCAACTGATATGCTTTGGCGCAACGCCAGAGCGAAATTTTTAAGTGCCATTATGTGACTGCAGATCGTTATGGATAGTTCAATAAATGTACACATGTGTTAAATACATTTTTTAAGTCAGTGACAGGAGATAAATAAAAATAGATATTGTTTATTTTCTGTGAACTTTTCAATTATTCGAAGTAAAAAATCAGTAAAGTTTCTAAGTTTTTAAGAATCGTTTTATGAATGTAGCAGCTAATGTTATGGCGATGAAATTTTTATCTTCTCCTTATAGAAACTGATGCTGCTATTAAATCTGAAAACCAACCAAGACTCATAAAACATTTACCTTATAAAATTCGGTAATCCAGCTATAGAAGTGGCCATATTCCTGCTCGAAAGTGGAGGCGGATCCCGCAGGCAGTAGTATATTGATATGCAGATGGACGCCAGCCAGACGAAGTTGGCAATCGCTGAGAACGGTACCAGGTATTTTAGCTTGGTTATCTGGTTTAGTGGTACCAAGACTACGAGGCAGAGCGCGCAGTAGACGGAGACGGTCCAATCTGGGCCACCGTATTGGTCGGATATCTGGGAAATAAGGAATTAATGAGACTGTGTGGTAGACTTTTAACTTATGATTTGGACTGACTACTTGACTAGTTATCACGTATATTGAAAATAGATGCATTCGATCAATTGGCCAAGAAAACACCGTGACGTAGGAGACGCGTGAAAGAAAACAGTGTAATTCAAAAGTGTAACCTTTTTTAATAAATTAAACTATCTATCTATTTAACATAATGTTTAAAGAATATCAGAGCAATGAGAAGAAGGTTTAAGTAATTTTAGAACGCCTAAAACTATAGTGTTGCAACCGCTACTAACGAAAAAATTGTTTAAATATTTTCTCGTAGGCAGTGGTAAATATTTTATTTAAAAAAAATATTTTTCTGAACTAGGTAAACTTCCTGGTATTAGGTATAATTGTAACGTGGGTGGTATTATAAATGTTTCCAATTCGGTAACCTAATTACTAAATTCAGTAGGGTGTTCATTAGCCTCACAACTCAATGGCTAATTTATTGTACAGGTACAAAAGGTTATCGTGGTCTCCATACAGAGACGTTATTGTGAGGCTTCTTGCTTTAATATTAAAATAAAAACAAAACTCCAAGAGAGTGGATAAAGTGCAATCACAAAAGAATTGTTTAAACGTGGTTTATAAGAGTTAGGTTATATCCATTCCAATTTTATTAAGAAGACACATTCATGTTCAAATGTACTTTCTTTAAATACATTTAAATTCAACGTTTATTTTCTAAACTATATAAAGTTTTTTATGAATCAAATAATGCACGCACCTCAATTCCACTCTTAAAAGCGCCTTATTAAAAATTTGAAAGATGACTATGTTAAGAATTACTAACCCAAATAACAACAGAAACACCTATATTCTTTCAAATATACCTATATAATTTTAATTAAAATAAATACCTGTTTAAAAGATTCCGATATGACAACAACATACACACAGCAAGCACCCAGATGTGTAACAGCCAGAGCCCAATCTGCCAGCTCTCTGAAAATCAATCATTTAATATCAATTTGCGTGCTTATGACGTGTCTATTAATTTCCCTGCTATATATTAATTAACAGCTATTATTAATGATTATAATTCAGCTGAGGTTTGGATGATGCCGCTTTTGTATATTTTTCTCCATTTTGGAACGTTTCTTCTTAATTATAATCCTTTTTACGTTTCCCTTTATCTTTATAAAATTACTCTTAATTGCTTTTTACAATTTAATTATAATCATTTTAGTAAGAGAACATCTAAAGAAAAATCTTTATGGTGACGAATATTTTAAACAAGATTAAAAAATGTTATAGTACAAAAATCAAGTTCGATGTTTATAAACACTTTAAATTAATGGATTGCAGACCTTTTCCAATATAGAGATCCGTTAGGTTAATGGAGTTTTAATTTTCCATTAAAAAAAAACGAAAACTTAAACGCCTAAAAGTTTATTATCGTTAACTTTGCCTGTCTATCTAACATACCTGTCATAAAAATTAGTATGTAGTATATTAATTATAACTGAATATATTATAATACCTAACATGTGGAGCAAATCGTCGCACAGGTTTGGGTCCGTTTTGGAAGACCAGGTCGCAAGTGTCAGCATATCCTAAACATGGTTTCTTTACTTCTACACAAAGTTGTTGTGACGTCTTTACCTGTAATAATAACACGCACATAAAATAATATGTATTAAAAACCTTTTTTAATCTATACTAATAATATTATAAAGCTGAAGAGTTTGTTTGTTTGTTTGAACGCGCTAATCTCGGGAACTACTGGTCCGATTTGAAAAATTCTTTCGGTGTTATATAGCCCATTTATCGATGAAGGCTATAGGCTATATATATCATCACGCTAAGACCAACAGGAGCGGAGCAATGCGGGTGAAACCGCGCGGAACAGCTATGTTCATAATATTTTTTGATTAATTATTATCTTTATTCCTACGATTTCTAATTGTTTGAGTAATTTCATTATTGAAGTGAAAACTTCTTTAGCGGCGTTGAGCACTTTTTCTGTAATGGGTATAAAATCTTAAACTCGCGTCAGGACACGTGACCTGATCGAAAAAGCGTAAGACGTAATATCAAACATGCTCAACGTTTATAATCAAGTTTTCACTTCTGCCGGCACTCCCGGAGTGCAACCCGTCTTTTTTGAAGTGAAAACTTCTTTAGCGGCGTTGGGTATAAAATCTTAAACTCGCGTCAGGACACGTGGCCTGATCGAAAAAGCGTAAGACATGCGTAAGACGGATACCATTCCAAAATATCAAACATGCTGAACGTTAATAATCAAGTTTTCACTTCAGCTGCCGGCACTCCCGGAGTGCAATCCGTCTTTTTTTTTTTTAGTTGACGCATAGTACTTCAACTTGACTTCAACAGTGTTATAAATGGTATTTTTTCCAATAATATAAATGTTTCTGATAAGTAATTAATCAGGCAAGAATCAATTCATACGTTTTCTTTATTTATCTAATAGCAAAGACTTTTTTGAGCTTTTTATTTATATTCCTAAGTACTATTTATGAAAATTATAATTTTGGGGCTTAACTAAAATAAACTATATACATTATCCTTCGCACAAATTACCACAAGTACGTATTTGTGCCTAATTGCTACGACTTTAAACAAAGGCATAATATTTTATCGCAATTAGAGAGCATTTAACTCGTGCGTAAAATAGGAAAATCAAAACCTCGCTTATAATTAAAATTTGAAAACTTTGAAATCTACTCTCGTTTGATTAAGTACCTCTTTTTTTACTGATATTAATAGAAAACTTCGTTAGTCGTTATAAAAAATTACAGTATAGGTTAACATTTTAGCATAGGTAAATCGCACGAATCAAAATTTTGAATTTCACATTGTAATTTTATTTATCACACACAAGTTAAGTATAACCTATTTAATAAAAAATAAACGAATAAGTATTCAGGTATTACCACATAAAAGGTTAATTAGGTTATAGTTCATAAAATATCACGACCAGTAAAGTACGTAACACATCATAATAACTGCTGATTATGCAATAGAAATGATGTGAAAACGAAAGTTTAAACAAAGGAAGCAAATTGGGCATTGTCGGCTTCAACTAGCGAAAGTGTAATTTAAAAACGTAAGCTTTATCTTCATTAACATCACAATTTGTACCTTATTCTATTATGAATAAGGTTGAGTTTTCTGTACCATCAAAAACTGCATTCGGAAGCATTGTTCATGTTTAAGTCGTTATCACTTTATGGTAAGTGGTTATGGTTCTAATGTGTTGTAAGATTAGATTCTTATCTCAAGTTTTTATAGAGTGCGGAAATAAATTATTTATATTCAGAGGGAGGTTAATTCTAAATTAAAATATGCATTAAAATTAACGCTGCTAATCATTTAATTCAAATAAATGTACAAAATCATTGTGTGTTGACACTTCAATTGTATCTAGATAATTAATTTGAAAGATTTACGAAATTTTAATTTTCGTAGAAAGTTTAGGTACGAAACTTGTAAGAGACAGTTTTTAATAAAAAAATAGAATTTTAAGATTTCTGTGATTATAATCAAAGAAATCTTAAAATTCTATTTTTGATATTCGCGAGGCAATATCAGAAGAATAAGTTAAAACCGGTAACTAATTTCAAAAAGTTTCAAACGTTGCCATAGCGACAAATTCCTTATTTACTCGGACCACGCGCTATATAAATGCCTGGTCTTCCTTTTGTGATCATATCAAGGGTTTATAGTTTATTAGCTTTCTGCCCGCAGCATCGCCCGCTTTGGCTAAAACCTCATAAATTATATACTAACCCTTCCTCTTGAATCTCTATCAATTAAAAAAAAACCGCATCAAAATCCGTTGCGTAGTTTTAAAGATTTAAGCATACATAGGTACAGAGAAAGCGAATTTGTTTCGCCCCGGGTCCGCACAAAAAAGGATAAAAAATAGAGCCTATGCATTGAGTTACTATGTACTAACCTCAATGAGCCTATGTCATTAAATTGGTTAAGCTTCTGGTGGTGAAAAATCGGTCCAATACCATTGTAGTTTATTTACAAACGAACAAACAAGACAATATTTCCTCCATATTATATTACCTACTTATATAGCCTTTCGCACTCAAGAATAATAACTGCTTTAAGATAGGTATTGATTTAGACTATTTTTCCATTCCAGAGTTTCATTACATTAATCGTGTACAAGTAGATAACAAAACTTACCAATATATGTATAACATGTCCACAAATTAATCCAATGATGATAGTCCCAAAACATCCGACTAATAAGCCGGCGTTTCTGAACGCAAGCGGCATGGCCAGGACACCAGACCCCAATGAAGCTTTCAAAAGATGAGCGAGTGCACCGAAACTCCTGTAAAATAATTTAATATGTATAATTAATATTAAACAAAAGAAACACGAGAAAAAAACAACAAGATGTGCGTTGAAAAAAAAAACAAAGGAAACGCGCGAAAAAAAAACAAGATACATATGTGTTGAAAAAAACAAATAAATGCGCGAAAAAGGTAGTTTCTTGGCGGTTATTTTCAGTGAGAATTTATAAAGTGGTACGTGGACGATTCAAACGCGTTTTACAAAATAAATTGCGTTATAATAAACATTTTTGAAGTGAAACTTCTTTATCGGGGTTGGAAAAAAATTTAGTGTAACATTTTTTCGTTACGCGTGACATTTTTCCGTTACGCGCCATTTTGTTTTTATCCCTACCACGCGTGATTGACGTATTTCTGTAAAGTTGCATATAGTAAATTATTTTTTGAAAAATAAGGTCATAAAGAAGTTTCACTTCTTACGTGTGTACACTAGTACACGCACACATTTTTATTACCTAGTTCTTATACAATTAAATGCATATGTTTTTGTAAAAGAATTGAAACAAGGAGATGACGATTATAATAGAATAGAAGATGTCTAGGAATTAACCTAAAACTAGCTTTTACAAATAACAGATAATGCTAAGAATGGTAAATCATATAATAGGTATTATGAGCTCTTAAATTAAGATTCTGTAGACTATAAAGTTATATGATAGTCGGTGTATTTATAATATGTGAATAAAATAAACTTACGATGTATTTGATTCCAAGGGTCTGTTTTTCGCCGGCTCGTAGGGATCCAAATCTTCTCTCGAACCATTGCAAGTTAATTGTATTCTGTAATATAATAACATACATTTAGTTAAAAATATATATCCTAGCATAATCATGAAGGCATATTACATAAATACATTCATCAAAAAATGCAAAAACGTGCCATACAAGTATAAATACAAATGAACGAAGATTTTACTAAATCATTCCTCAGTTCATTTATACTTATTGCGATTTGATTTAGCATTACCATTGTCCTATGTGTAATATTGACATCGAACGCGATAAATATCAATCTTTATAATCATAATGGAAAACAATAAAATATCAACTTCCATTACAATTTATAACGGTACACTAATTCATCGGATCATTTAAATAACAATAAAACATCTAGTAACTATAAAGAAATGTGTAGCTTTTCAATAAAAATCAATTAACATCGACCTGTTGAAAATAATTCTCTTTTTATCGCGAGTTGACATATTCCAACAACGTTCGAGCCTCCAATCACCTCCAATCGCTTGTAAAAAACAAAAGCATAACACAAAACGTGACAATTTATTTCCAATACGATTGTTCAAATGAAATTGATCCCAATTTAACATTTAACGTGACGAAAGATGTGTTTTTTATTGCGTCATCTAAACGTACATCTTGTGATCATTTTGCGTGTTTGTTTATTAAGAATTACTTAGAATATAATTATTCTAGTGACTTGATTTGCGTAAGATTCGTAGAAGAAAATAGGAGAACTCAAATGTAGGCAACCGATATATTTAGACCTCTTCTTGCATGGCGCAAGAATGCCAAAGAAATAGAGGTTAACTTGTCAATTTAAAACAATCAATTTATCCTTTTTGAAAAATATTATATTACGATTCCTAGGTACGACTGCTCTATACAATTAGCGAAATGTAGGTGTAGAGAAAACCTAATTCTAAACGACAATTTTATTTTCAATATCCTTGGACCTTGACTTCTCTCCTATATTTTAAGGATTTATCAGTGACATTTATTTCTGACGTCATTTTTCTTGAAATAGTATAATTCTGTAGGTCAAGTATGACAGAAGATTATAAAGCCATAACTATGTAAAACCTTGGTTATACTCGTAGATAAGGTAAAAGTGTCTTCGTATTATCTTGCCAATATAATAAATGTATGTATATATTTTTTCAGAATTGTGAGAGTGTTATTTTAATCTACATTTAAATATGCAGAGGGCTGTCTTAAGTATTCGTTTACAATTTTTACCTGCACGCATTGTGGCACTCATAATATCTACAATGCAAATTTGTCGATCGCAAGTTGTTTCATAGAAATCCATAAATTATATAAAATCCTAGCTATCACGGTAAACGTAGTTTTGCCTTACTCTTATCTCTTAGGCATGAAAAATAGTTGGTCGATTCCCAGATCTACCCAATAACACAGCAATTGGCACAAAAAATTTGACATTGACCTCGTAAAACGGACAGATTTAATTCAAATTGTATACACGTATCAAGGATCGATGACAATACAATAATATTACGCGTTTGTTTTTCAGTTTTCTAAAAGAACATTTATTTTATTTTTAAGCCATATTGAACAACTGTTGAGTCATTCGTACTAATCTGAATTTCGGCAGCTTCGGCATAATATATCACTCACAAATCACAATACAGCCGAACTAGGCTGTATTGTTAGTGTGAGATATATGGGCATGATTGTAAATACTTTGTTTTGTGTTTTTGATAGTAAAGCAGAAATACACATGACAAACCTGACTCTAATTACATAAAGTATCATTCCATTTACTTACTCGTTAATAACGACAAGGATTAATGACTTGGAATATAGCCTTAATGAGTTCCGTAAATATTCGTTGGAATACTTATAAGTTTAATTTTAAAGTATCTTATATATTTCTTCCTATATACATTATAAAAACTCCTAAAAAATACATATAAAATGGTGCACATTGCCACGGGTTACTTGGAGATTAAATCACAGAAATTTGCAATTTTGGTTTAAAGTAAATAATACTGAAAGTTACCGTTAATAGACCGGGGAGATCACATTCGCGAAAAGAGAATTGCTGGCCTAATATTATTAATGTAAACTTATCAGGATGTAGTTTGTGCAATAGCCCGAGGTATTTTTGAGCTAAAAGTAGGAGTATTCAAATGGAGAACTGTAATTAACTGTTTTCGCAAGTTACGTCTATACTTAGATTCAATTTAATTGGAGACAAATGTTGCCGTAACTAAAATAAATCAACGTTAAATTTTATTAGCTAAGAAGTGATTGCAAAGACTACTTCCTACACAGTTTAACTTGAAGAAACAAATTCTACAACGAACGTAGAGTTCAACATCAATGTATTGTATTGTCAGGGTAAATCCCCTTATGATTGTAGTCTCACAATGGTCTAATTGTCTTGTTAATCAAGTTGGCACGCAGAGACAGTCCATCTTAATAACCCGTCATCTTGGATTGTGGTATGTGACAAGAGGACTTCAGAGTTATTGAGTGGCCAACCTAACATTGCTATGTAAATATATGATATTGCATATTATTTTAATAATAATACAGTTGATAAGTGTCTTTTTAATTTTAACATAACAGCATTTGCATATATGACAGGGTGACCATATTTCCTTTTACACTATAAAATGATTGTCTTGTTAAATAATGTTATAAGGAAAACTAAAGACGAATAAGAGTTGTCCTTAGAACGTTAACCTTTTTATAAATTGGACAATTGAAACGCAATCTTTCAACTGTTAGTCATAATAGATATTATTGGCCGTGACAGAAGGAAGAGCAATGGTAGGTTGCAGGACTATAATATTATTGCTTCAATGCTATTTCATGGTAACAGGATGTCCGTAGATGTTCTGTAGATGTCCTGTGGGGATGAAATAGAAATTCTTATGGCAAGGATTTCACAGTTCATTCTGAAAAACTATAGTGAGAAAATGTTCCCGTACTAATTAGTCGTCTTTAAACCTTCCTTTATATTATGTTGAAGATGTACAAAATAATAATATTCCGTGCTACTATTCCGTGCTTAACTACGCGACAAGACTGCTTGCTTGTGCTTTTGGTCTGACAGTACGACATTGATAAATCCCGCCTAGATCCGTCAGATTGGCAGGCATTAACTTGTGTTCACTCGAGGCAAATACCTAAATAATACCATTCTATAGTAAGTATATATGTATAGTGATACAAATAAACATTTCTTTATTGTATAGAGTTTTCTTTTAATTGCATCTAACACTTCTCTTTTTTCAAAGTTAAGTAGGTCTTGGAAAACAAAAGTCCTATACAAGCAAATAAGTATATTTAATTTGTTATTAGAAAACTCATGATAGGATTATCTTGGAGAATAAAATTGCGGCTATAAATCTATAACAAGACAATTAAGTTTCAATTAAACGAATTATCACACATACAACGATAATAAATGCAAGTTAACTAATACTAGTGGATAATATTGATTCTCCATGATATCACAGACTACTTAATAGTTATTATGTAAATGAAACGTCAAATATATACGAAAAAAATACTTTCCTAATCGTACGTAAAATTACTAAACAGAAAGTTAAATAAATAAATAATTAAATAGGATATTCGTAATAAACTAAGTTCGAGGTTACACTGAATTAGCGAACACGTATGTGGCTGAATCAGTAATCATAATTCATAAGTGTATTTATTAGCTCATTACTTGTATTATGTACCGAATTATGTTAGAAACGTGGGAGTATGTTTTGTAATATGTGATACGTGTGTCGAGATGTATTTGAGTTAATTAAATCTGTATTTATTAAAAAGATACAACGAATATTATTAACCAATTTCATTTTTGCTTTGCTGGTAAAAATAATAATCTCTAATGGGTAAGGAAAACTTTGTATATTTTAAATTTTAATCTATTCTTAAAGGTGAAACATTATTGTTAAGTTATTAATTATTTTTAGAAAAAAACAAAAAGACTCAAAAATGATTCTTAAATTTTGATGTATTCTTTTTTTACATAATAAAACTGCAATACCCGCGGTAACCTTTTCAAAAGCAGGTTTTTATACTTCCAAACGCAGAAGTTGGCTCGTTTTGAAAGTGGATCATTTGGCAACTTTTGAAAGTACCATCAATTGTTGTAAATATTGGCAACAGTAATGCTTTTGTTAACGATATTGAACTTTATGCTTTTAACGTTACTCAATCTATACTTATAAAGCTGCAGTAGCTATGTAACAAACTCTTTAGTTTGTTTGTTTGTACGCGCTAATCTCAGGAAACACGGGTCTTTTTGGAAAAATTATTTCACTGTTGTATAGTCCTTTTATCGAGGAAAGTTTTTATATCACGCTAAGACCAATTGCAGCAGAGTAATGCGGGTAAAACCGCCGGGCATAGCTAGTAAAATATACATAACTAGCTTACCGCCCGCGGCTTCGCCCGCTTTGTCTAAAACCTAATAAATTATATACTAAAACCTTCCTCTTGAATCACTCTATCTATTAAAAAAAAACCGCATCAAAATCCGTTGCGTAGTTTTAAAGATTTAAGCATACAAAGGGACATAGGGACAGGGAAGCGACTTTGTTTTATACTATGTAGTGATATCTAAGAGAAATTTAACCGGATATTATATTATTACGTTGTTATGTTTGTTTTTATTAATGTACTCAATGGATTATCTCTATAATAAAGCAATCTCTGGCGTTAATCTTGCGTTAATATTTGGGGTTACAATTCCAATAAATTGGATTGACAAAATACAGTAACATGAATTGAATCTTTGGGTGGATGCCGTAAGAGGATCAATTATCCAGTGAGGGTCATTGACTTGGTTGTAACTTGTAAGTAATACATGAGAAAGGTTTTATTTCAACAATATTGAAAATGATTGCTTTTTGTCCATTTTCTAATTTGCTTTATTTACCAAACTTCGGGAACTGACCTTTATAAGACAGGATAGAATTAACAAGACTAATATATATATATTTAAAAAGCTTGACATATTCATTAATTTAAATTGTTTTCGATTCAACAAAAATTAATTAACTGCGCTTGCAATTTCAAACTTAAATTCGCGTTTTAACTTACCGTTCATGTTGAATCACTTTTACCACACTATGCAAGCATGTGAATTTTTTTATCAAACGGACTACATTGGAAAAGCTATCGTTTATTGCACGCCTCATAAGCGAAGCGTTGAGGTGGGTACTACTGTCACTTCGCGCAAAACATCTGATTTTTCAAACTTAAAATGTCTTTATG
>CAJQZM010005012.1:0-12901 GCA_907164665.1 Colias nastes | reverse complement strand
AGGTATCCAGAATCGGCTGCGGATAGAAGCCCAACAGCACCAGCAGTACGACCAGCAGCAGGATGATGAACAGCTCACGCAGCGACATCCCCGGCAGTTCTTGTGCAGCAATTTCGCTCTTCGCTTTACCGAAGTAAGCGCGGTGCAGCATCGCCAGCGAGTACACGGAAGCGAACACCAGACCAAAGGTGGAGATGACGGTAATCATCGGAACCACTTTGAAGCTGCCGAACAGAATCATAAATTCGCCGACGAAGTTACCGGTGCCTGGCATACCCAGGGTGGCAACCGCGAAGAACATGGAGAGCGCTGGCAGCCATTTCATTTTGCCCCACAGGCCGCCCATCATACGCATGTCGCGAGTATGCAGACGTTCGTACAGCTGACCGCACAGGATGAAGAGACCCGCGGCGGACAGGCCGTGCGCAATCATCTGAATGACCGCGCCCTGGTACGCCAGCTGGCTGCCGGTGTAGATCGCAATCAGCACGAAGCCCATGTGGGAAACGGAGGTGTAGGCAATCAGACGCTTGATGTCGTACTGCGTGAAGGCCATCCACGCGCCGTAGAAGATACCGATCACGCCGAGCCACATGGCAATGGGTGCGAATTCAGCGGAGGCATTCGGGAACAGCGGCAGTGCGAAACGCAGCAGACCGTAGGCCGCCGTTTTAAGCAAGATGCCCGCCAGGTCAACGGAACCCGCCGTCGGTGCCTGAGAGTGCGCGTCTGGCAGCCAGCCGTGCAGCGGAACCACCGGCATTTTCACCGCGAAGGCGATGAAGAAGCCCAGCATCAGCAGGTATTCCACGCCGTGAGACATCGGGGTCTTCAGCAGCTCTTCATAGTTGAAGGTCCAAACACCGGTCGCATTGTAATGCACGAACACCAGCGCCAGGATGGCAATCAGCATCACCAGACCGCTCGCCTGGGTATAGATGAAGAACTTGGTTGCCGCCGTGATACGCGTTTTACCGTCGGACGCCTTATGGCCCCACAGCGCGATCAGGAAATACATCGGCACCAGCATCATCTCCCAGAAGAAGAAGAACAGGAACATGTCGATGGCAAGGAACACGCCGATCACGCCGCCCAGGATCCACATCAGGTTCAGGTGGAAGAAGCCCTGGTATTTTTCGATTTCTCGCCAGGAGCAAAGTACCGCCAGAACGCCGAGCAGGCCGGTCAGCACCACCATCAGCAGCGACAAACCGTCAATCGCGAGGTGGATCGTAATGCCGAAACGCGGGATCCACGGCAGGATAAACTCAGACTGCCACTGCGGAATGCCCGCAGACTGGGTCAGAGAGTAGCCACCCTGCAACCAGAGTTGCAGGCCAAGTGCGAGCGTTAATCCCATGGTGATCAGCGCGATCCAGCGCGGCATCTTCACGCCAAAGCGTTCAGTCTGCCAGCACAGGAAGCCGCCGATGAAGGGAATTAATATTAGCCAGGGTAGTAACATGGCGATTTACATTCCTTTTTAAGGCCCCCAGCAGGGGCCTGATTTTCAACGAATTCGAATAAAATTCACTTAACGATCAACGCAACACCATCAGCAGCGCCAGCACGACAACCGCACCGATGCTCATGGATGCCACATACCAGCGCAGATAACCGTTCTCACTGTACAGCAGGCCTTTACCTGCAAAGCGGGAGAGGATCGCCGGGATATTCATCAGGCTGTTCAGCGGGTCGCGTTTTACCAGCCACGCGATGCCCAGGAACGGCTTAACGAAGATCATGTCGTACAGCCAGTCGAAGCCCCACGCGTTGTACCACCAGGTGCCCAGCAGACGGCCCGGCGCACTGTTGGCAACGGCAGTCACCAGCGTGCGTTTACCCAGCCACAGCCATGCAGCAATCAGGATGCCCGCGATAGCAACCACGCCGGAGGTGATTTCAAGCGTCAGAACGCGACCGTGCTCAAGCTCGGTTGTCGCCGGGAGTACGCCCTGCAGCGGTGGCACAATCATCGCGCCAACGAAGGTGGAGAGTACCAGCAGCACAATCAGCGGCAGGTGATGGGTGATCCCCTTCCCTGCGTGAGCGTGAATTTGTTCTTTACCGTGGAATACGATGAAAATCATACGGAAGGTATACAGGGAGGTCATGAACGCACCGACCAGACCCGCAACCATCAGATTGATATGACCATTCGCCATGGCACCCGCAAGGATTTCGTCCTTACTGAAGAAGCCCGCGGTGATCAGCGGCAGTGCCGCCAGCGCCGCGCCGCCCACCAGGAAGCAGACATACACCAGCGGGATAGACTTACGCAGTCCGCCCATCTTGAAGATATTCTGCTCATGGTGGCAGGCCAGGATCACCGAACCGGATGAAAGGAACAGCAGCGCTTTAAAGAACGCGTGCGTCATCAGGTGGAAAATGGCGGCGTCCCACGCCTGAACGCCCAGCGCCAGGAACATGTAACCAATCTGGCTCATGGTGGAGTACGCGAGAACGCGTTTGATGTCGGTCTGCACCAGTGCGGCAAAGCCTGCCAGCACCAGCGTGACCGCACCAACGATACCCACCAGATGCAGAATTTCCGGGGTCATCAGGAACAGGCCATGGGTACGCGCAATCAGGTAGACACCCGCGGTTACCATGGTCGCGGCGTGGATCAGCGCGGAGACAGGCGTTGGACCCGCCATCGCGTCGGCCAGCCATGTCTGCAGCGGCAGCTGCGCGGATTTACCCACAGCACCACCCAGCAGCATCAGCGTTGCCCACCACAGCATGTTGTTGCCTGCTTCGAAGTGCGCCGGCGCCAGTTCCACCATTTCGCGGAAGTTCAGCGTGCCCAGTTCGTTATAGAGAATGAACAGCGCGAAAGCGAGGAACACGTCACCCACGCGGGTCACGACGAACGCTTTCATGGCCGCTGCGCCATTCTTCGGATCGGTGTAGTAGAAGCCGATCAGCAGGTAAGAACACAGACCCACGCCTTCCCAGCCCAGGTACATCAGCAGCAGGTTATCGGCCAGCACCAGAACAACCATGCTGGCGATAAACAGGTTGGTGTAGGCGAAGAAGCGGGAGTAGCCCTCTTCACCGCGCATATACCAGGAGGCGAACATGTGGATCAGGAAGCCGACGCCGGTGACCACGGAGAGCATGGTCAGAGACAGACCATCCAGCACCAGGTTGAAACCGATGTTGAAATCACCGACCGACATCCACGTCCACAGCGGCACGCTAAAAGGCTGACGTCCGTTGTTAAAGAAGTCGATACCCGCATACGCTGTGACCAGCGCAGCCAGACCGATTGAGCCGATACCCACGGTCGCAGACAGATTCTCAGACCAGCGGCCGCGAGAAAACGCCAGCAGCACGAAGCCAATCAGCGGAAAAATAATGGTTAAGGCAAGCATGTTCATCCACGCAACTCACTTACTGAATCGATGTTCAGGTTCTGGCGGCGACGATGGAGCTGCAGCAACAGCGCCAGGCCAATACTCGCTTCGGCAGCCGCAAGGCTGATGGCGAGAATGTACATCACCTGACCGTCGGCCTGGCCCCAGTAGCTCCCGGCGACCACGAAGG
This sequence comes from Colias nastes, assembly GCA_907164665.1. Lineage (NCBI taxonomy): Eukaryota > Metazoa > Arthropoda > Insecta > Lepidoptera > Pieridae > Colias > Colias nastes. The sequence continues at coordinate 9,352 of CAJQZM010005012.1, read as the reverse complement.
CCAGCGCGGAGGCGTTAATCATGATTTCCAGACCAATCAGCATAAACAGCAGATTGCGGCGGATAACCAGACCGGTTAAGCCCAGAACGAACAAAATCGCAGCGAGGATCAGTCCATGTGTTAAGGGGATCATGCGCGCTCCTCCGTTTTTCTTTTCGCGCGGTCATCAGTGCGGTTGCTCAGCACCTCGCCAACACGCTCTTCTCGGCCGACGTGGAAGGCAACAACCAGACCTGCCAGCAGCAGCATTGACGCCAGTTCAACCGCCAGAACGTAAGGGCCAAACAGAGCAATACCGACTGTCTTAGCGCTGATTGGCGTACCGTCGATGCCCTGATCGTTCACGCCCAGAATGGCGTAAACAATCACCACCAGCATGATGGCCGACAGAATTGCCGGACCAATCCACACCTGCGGTTTTAGCCACTGACGTTCCTGCTCAATTTCAGAGCCGCCCAGGTTCAGCATCATCACCACGAACACGAACAGCACCATGATGGCACCGGCGTAGACGATGATTTCCAGCGCACCGGCGAAGTGCGCGCCCAGCGCAAAGAACACCCCGGAAATGGCCAGCAGCGAAATGATTAAGTACAGCAGCGCATGCACCGGATTGGTGTGCGTGATCACTCGCAGCGTAGCCAGGATGGCGATAAGGCCACAGATATAAAAAGCGAATTCCATTGCCCTCTCCTTACGGTAACAGGCTCTTGACGTCGATAGGCTTAGCTTCGTTCTCTGCTTCGCCCTTATCTTTGCCGTCGATTGCCATACCCGCCATCCGGTAGAAGTTATATTCCGGGTATTTGCCCGGACCGGAAATCAGCAGATCCTCTTTCTCGTACACCAGGTCCTGACGCTTGTACTCACCCAGTTCGAAGTCTGGAGTCAGCTGAATCGCCGTGGTTGGGCACGCTTCTTCACACAGACCGCAGAAGATGCAGCGTGAGAAGTTGATGCGGAAGAACTCAGGGTACCAGCGGCCATCTACCGTCTCGGCTTTTTGCAGAGAGATACAGCCTACCGGGCACGCTACCGCACACAGGTTACAGGCAACGCAGCGCTCAGAACCGTCCGGATCGCGCGTCAGCACGATACGGCCACGGTAGCGCGGCGGCAGATATACCGGCTCTTCCGGGTACATCTGGGTTTCGCGTTTGGCAAACGCGTGCAGGCCGATCATCCAGATACTGCGTACCTGGGTGCCGAAACCTACTAATAATTCTTTTAAGGTCATGGTCTAAAGCCCCTTATGGCTGCTGCCAGAGAATGACAGCCGCCGTTACCAACAAGTTGACGAGCGTCAGCGGCAGGCACACTTTCCAGCCGAAGGACATTACCTGGTCATAACGCGGACGCGGTAAGGACGCACGAATCAAAATGAACATCATCATAAAGAACGCGGTTTTCAGCGCGAACCAGATGAACGGCGGTAAGAACGGGCCATGCCAGCCACCAAAGAACAGCGTTACCATCAACGCGGAAATGGTGACGATACCGATGTACTCGCCCACGAAGAACAGACCGAATTTCATACCGGAATATTCAATGTGGTAACCGTCGGCCAGTTCCTGTTCGGCTTCTGGCTGGTCAAACGGGTGACGGTGACACACCGCCACGCCCGCGATAGCAAAGGTAATAAACCCAAAGAACTGCGGGATAACGTTCCAGATGTCGGCCTGGTTGTTGACGATGTCGGTCATGTTAAATGAACCGGCCTGCGCCACCACGCCCATCAGGGAGAGACCCAGGAACACTTCGTAGCTCAGCGTCTGCGCGGAAGCACGCATTGCACCCAGCAGCGAGTATTTGTTGTTACTGGACCAGCCTGCGAACAGCACCGCGTAAACCGCGAGGCCTGCCATCATCAGGAAGAACAGAATGCCGATGTTCAGGTCAGCGACCACCCAGGTCGGGCTGACCGGAACGATAGCAAACGCCAGCAGCAGCGAGGTGAAGGCGATCATCGGTGCCAGAGTAAAGATCACGCGGTCCGAGAAGCGCGGGATCCAGTCCTCTTTAAAGAACATCTTGATCATGTCCGCCACAAGCTGGAGTGAACCACCCCAGCCCACGCGGTTCGGTCCGTAACGGTTCTGGAACAGACCGAGCAGACGACGTTCACCAAAGCTCATGAACGCGCCGCAGGTGACCACCACCAGCAGAATCACAACCGCTTTCAGAATGCTCAGCAGGATGTCGATAAGATCCGGCGTTAACCAACTCATGCTTTTGCCTCCTGCAGGTTATCAAGACGCGCACCCGCCAGTACCGGCGCGATGCCCGGCATACCCATTGGCAGACCCACCTGCCCTGCTGTCAGACCTTCAGAGATAATCAGCGGCAGGCTGATGGTCTGGCCGTCATAGCTAAAGGCAATGTTTGCGCCCGCGTTAACGCCAAGCTTCGCGGCATCCGCCGGGTTGAGCTTGATGTACGGCTGCGGCATGCGGGTCTGGAAGACCGGTGAACGCTGGGACAGCTCGTCGCTACCGAACAGATGGTAGTACGGCGCGATACGCCAGTTGCCATCCTGGGCCTGGAAGCTCGCCGGTACGGTGGTGAAGAAGTCCAGGCCGGTTTCGGAGGCTTCAATCAGACGCACGCCCGGATCGCCGTGGCGCAGGGAGCCACCCACTTCAGCCTGGAACTTGTTCCATGCCTGCGGGGAGTTCCAGCCTGGCGCCCATGCGAATGGGATTTGCGAACGCGGCGCAGACGGCTGGTTGTTCCCTTCCATTGAGAAGGCGAACATCGTGTCTTTATCCTGCGGCTGGCGCGGTTCGTGCACGCTGATGTTGGCGCGCATTGCGGTACGACCGCTGTAACGGTGCGGTTCACGCGCCAGTTTCTGGCCGCGAATGCGGAAGCTTGCTTCAGGTGCGGCATCTTTAATGCCTGCCAGCTGAGGCAGTTTTTCGACTACCGCGTCGATAACGTGGTCGAGCTGCGTCCAGTCCACTTCACGGCTCTGCACGGTGCTGTGCAGGGAGTGCAGCCAGCGCCAGCTTTCCAGCATCACGGTGTTGCTGTCGTAGTAGGCCGGGTCATAAACCTGGAAGAAACGCTGTGCGCGGCCTTCGTTGTTGATAACGGTACCGTCGCTTTCTGCGAAGCTTGCCGCAGAGAGCACCAGGTGCGCTTTATCCATAATCGCCGTGCGCTGGTGGTCAATCACCATCACCAGCGGCGCTTTGGAGAGCGCGGCGTCAACGCGAGCAGCAGAGGCATGGCGATGCAGATCGTTTTCCAGCACCACAACGGCGTCAGCAGAACCGGATTCCAGTTCGCTTAACGCTGCTTCCAGCGAGCCGCCGCCGATCATGCCCAGACCAATGCTGTTCACCGCACGGGCAATCATGGTCACACCGACGTCCGCACCGCGGCTTTTCAGGGCTTTGGCAACGTTGGCTGCCGCCTGAATGATCTCGGCGCTACCGGCGTTGGTCCCGGAAATAATCAGCGGTTTTTTCGCACCGGCCAGGGCCTGAACAATCACGTCGACCTTATTCTGCAGGTCGCGATCCAGCTCAACGGCCGGAGAGTTGCTGTCCAGCGCGTGGGCAATCGCAAAGCCAAGACGCGCCTGATCTTCAACCGGTGCGCAGTAGGTCCACGCCGCGATATCGTCCAGACGGGTATTGTCAACGTTGGTCACAAACAGCGGATGCTTCGCGCGCTGCCCGATGTTCAGGATTGCCGCAATCTGCCAGTCGGCCACTTTCTGCGCCGCTGCCATTTCACGTGCTTTCCCCTTCACCGCCTGACGAACCGCCAGAGCCGCGCGTGCGCCGGTCTGCGTCAGGTCTTCACCCAGCACCAGAACCGCATCATAAGATTCAATTTCGCGCAGCGCAGGGGTGTGGACACCGCCTTCACGCAGCACCTTCAGTACCAGCTGCAGACGTTCCTGCTCGCCCTGAGCGATACCGGTATAGAAGTTTTCCGCCCCAACCAGCTCGCGCAACGCGAAGTTGCTTTCGATACTGGCGCGCGGGGAGCCGATACCGATCACTTTCTTCGACTGGCGCAGAATATCTGCCGCGCCCTGCATCGCCTGTTCAGCGTTCAGGGTAATGAAGTCGTCGCCACGGCGCTGAACTGGCTGACGCGGACGGTCTTTCAGGTTGACATAGCCATAGCCGAAACGACCGCGGTCGCAGAGGAAGTAGTGGTTAACGGTACCGTTGTAACGGTTTTCGATACGGCGCAGTTCGCCATAACGCTCACCCGGGCTGGTGTTACAGCCGAGGGAACACTGCTGGCAGATGCTTGGCGCAAACTGCATGTCCCATTTACGGTTGTAACGCTCGGAGTGGGTTTTATCCGTGAATACGCCGGTCGGGCAGATTTCTACCAGGTTACCGGAGAATTCGCTTTCAAGCGTACCGTCTTCCGGACGACCGAAGTAGACGTTGTCATGTGCGCCATACACGCCCAGATCCTGACCGTCTGCGTAGTCTTTGTAGTAACGCACGCAGCGGTAGCAGGCGATGCAGCGGTTCATTTCGTGAGAGATGAACGGCCCCAGGTCCTGGTTACGGTGGGTACGCTTGGTAAAGCGATAGCGACGGAAGCTGTGACCGGTCATGACGGTCATATCCTGAAGATGGCAGTTACCGCCCTCTTCACAAACCGGACAGTCGTGCGGGTGGTTGGTCATCAACCATTCCACCACGCTTTCGCGGAACTGTTTGGCTTCTTCGTCATCAATCGAAATAAAGGTGCCTTCGGTGGCTGGCGTCATACAGGACATCACCAGGCGACCACGCGTGTCTTCCGCGTTTTGATATTGCTTCACCGCACACTGGCGGCAAGCACCGACGCTGCCCAGCGCCGGATGCCAGCAAAAGTACGGAATATCGAGGCCAAGAGACAGACAAGCTTCCAGCAGGTTGTCCGCCCCGTTGACTTCGTATTCTTTGCCGTCTACATGAATCGTAGCCATTAGCATGCTTCCAGTTGTCTCGGTCGAAACCGAGCGTTAATCAAAATTCTGTTTTTACCAGCGCGCTTTCAGCAGGTTCGGCTGAATCCCATTGATTGAATGGGTATTGCTGAACGGCTGCTTGATGCCTGCTTCGAATTCGTCGCGGAAATATTTAATCGCGCTCTGCAGCGGCTCGACGGCACCCGGTGCGTGGGCACAGAAGGTTTTGCCTGGGCCTAAGAATCGACACAGTTGCTCAAGTGTCTCGATATCGCCAGGCTGGCCTTCGCCACGTTCGATTGCACGCAGGATCTTCACGCTCCACGGCAGACCGTCACGGCACGGTGTACACCAGCCGCAGGACTCGCGGGCGAAGAACTCTTCCAGGTTACGCACCAGCGAAACCATGCCGATCTCGTGGTCGACGGCCATCGCCAGCGCCGTACCCAGACGGCTGCCTGCTTTACCAATGCTTTCGAATTCCATCGGCAGGTCAAGGTGGGCTTCGGTCAGGAAGTCTGTCCCTGCCCCACCCGGCTGCCAGGCTTTGAATTTCAGGCCATCGCGCATGCCGCCCGCGTAGTCTTCAAGAATTTCACGTGCGGTGGTACCGAACGGCAGTTCCCAGACGCCAGGATTTTTAACGCGACCGGAGAAGCCCATCAGCTTGGTACCGGCATCTTTACTTGAGGAGATGCCCTGATACCACTCCACGCCGTTGGCGAGGATAGCCGGAACGTTACACAGGGTTTCGACGTTGTTTACGCAGGTCGGTTTACCCCATACGCCGGAGCTTGCCGGGAACGGTGGCTTAGAGCGCGGGTTCGCACGGCGACCTTCCAGGGAGTTAATCAGCGCGGTCTCTTCACCGCAGATATAACGCCCGGCACCGGTGTGCACGAACAGTTCGAAGTCAAACCCGGTGCCCAGGATGTTTTTCCCAAGCAGACCCGCTTCGGTGGCTTCGGCAATCGCGCGACGCAGGTTTTCTGCCGCTTCGATGTACTCACCGCGCAGGAAGATGTAGCCACGGTACGCTTTCAGCGCAAACGCGGAGATCAGCATGCCTTCCACCAGCAGGTGCGGCAGCTGCTCCATCAGCAGGCGATCTTTGTAGGTGCCCGGCTCCATTTCATCGGCGTTACACAGCAGGTAACGGATGTTCATGGATTCGTCTTTCGGCATCAGGCTCCACTTCAGACCGGTGGAGAAGCCCGCACCGCCGCGCCCTTTCAGGCCAGAATCTTTTACCGCGTTAACGATGTCGTCCGGCGCCATGCCGCCAAGGGCTTTACGCGCACCGGCATAGCCGTTTTTGCTTTCGTATTCTTCAAGCCATACCGGCTGTTTATCATCGCGCAGACGCCAGGTCAGCGGATGCGTCTCAGCAGTACGAATTACAGTTTTCATTTGTACTGCTCCAGCAGGTCAGGAATCGCTTCCGGCGTCAGATGGCTGTGAGTATCCTCATCAATCATCATGGTCGGCCCCTTGTCGCAGTTACCCAGGCAGCAGGTCGGCAGCAGAGTAAAGCGTCCATCGAACGTGGTCTGGCCCGGCTTGATATTGAGCTTCTTCTCAATCGCAGCCTGAATGCCCTGATAACCGGTGATGTGGCAGACAACGCTGTCACAGTAGCGGATCACATGGCGGCCAACCGGCTGACGGAAGATCTGGCTGTAGAACGTGGCTACGCCTTCTACGTCACTCGCCGGAATACCCAGCACTTTTGCGATCTCGTAGATCGCCCCATCCGGCACCCAGCCACGCTGTTTCTGTACGATTTTCAGCGCTTCAATGGACGCCGCACGCGGGTCTTCGTAGTGGTGCATCTCGTGCTCAATAGCGGCACGTTCTGCTTCACTCAGCTCAAAAGCCTCGGTCTGTGGTTGTTGATTCTCGTGCATAATTAGCGGTCCACATCTGACATAACAAAATCGATACTACCCAGATACACAATCAGGTCGGAGACCAGACTGCCGCGAATGGCGGCCGGGATCTGCTGCAGGTGCGCGAAGCTTGGCGTACGCACGCGGGTACGGTAGCTCATGGTGCTGCCGTCGCTGGTCAGGTAGTAACTGTTGATACCCTTGGTCGCTTCAATCATCTGGAAGGATTCTTGCGCCGGCATGACCGGACCCCAGGAAACCTGCAGGAAGTGGGTGATCAGGGTTTCGATATGTTGCAGCGTGCGCTCTTTCGGCGGCGGCGTCGTCAGCGGGTGATCCGCTTTGAACGGGCCTTCCGGCATGTTGTTGAGGCACTGCTCAAGGATGCGCAGACTCTGGCGCAGCTCTTCCACTTTCAGCATCACGCGGGTATAGCAGTCGGAAACACCGCCGCCCACCGGGACTTCAAAGTCGAAGTTCTCGTAGCCAGAGTAAGGACGGGCTTTACGCACGTCGAAATCAATACCGGTCGCACGCAGACCTGCACCTGTCGTCCCCCATTCCAGCGCTTCTTTCGCACCGTAGGCAGCAACGCCCTGAGAACGACCTTTCAGTATGGTGTTACGCAGCGCGGCTTTCTCGTAAGACGCCAGACGTTTTGGCATCCAGTCGAGGAATTCACGCAGCAGACGGTCCCAGCCGCGCGGCAGATCGTGAGCCACACCGCCGATGCGGAACCAGGCCGGGTGCATACGGAAACCGGTAATCGCTTCCACCAGATCGTAGATTTTCTGACGGTCGGTAAAGGCGAAGAATACCGGGGTCATCGCGCCGACGTCCTGAATGAACGTGGAGATGTACAGCAGGTGGCTGTTGATACGGAACAGTTCTGACAGCATGACGCGAATCACGTTAACGCGATCCGGCGTGGTGATACCCGCCAGTTTCTCAACGGCCAGCACGTATGGCATTTCGTTGACGCAGCCGCCGAGGTACTCGATACGGTCGGTATACGGAATGTAGCTGTGCCAGGACTGACGCTCGCCCATCTTCTCAGCACCACGGTGGTGGTAGCCGATGTCAGGCACGCAGTCGACAATCTCTTCGCCGTCAAGCTGAAGAATGATACGGAATGCACCGTGCGCAGACGGGTGGTTCGGACCGAGGTTGAGGAACATGAAGTCCTCGTTTTCGGTACCGCGCTTCATACCCCAGTCTTCCGGCTTGAAGGTCAGCGCTTCCATCTCCAGATCCTGCTTGGCTTTGGTCAGCTCAAACGGGTCGAATTCGGTTGCACGTGCCGGGTAGTCTTTACGCAGCGGGTGGCCGGTCCAGGTCTGCGGCATCATGATGCGCGTCAGGTGCGGGTGGCCGTCGAAGGTCATGCCGAACATTTCCCAAGTTTCACGCTCGTACCAGTTCGCGTTCGGGAAAAGTTTGGTGATCGTCGGCAGATGCATGTCGTTTTCAGACAATGCCACCTTGAGCATGATATCCGTATTACGGTCTATTGAGATCAGGTGGTAGAAAACGGAAAAATCCGCAGCAGGGAGACCCTGGCGGTGAGTACGCAGACGTTCATCCATGCCGTGTAAGTCAAACAGCATGACGTAAGGTTTCGGCAATTTCTTGAGGAAATCGACCACTTCCAGTAATTGTTCACGCTTCACCCAAACAACGGGTACCCCGGTGCGGGTGGCCTGAACAGTAAAGGCATCCGGCCCAAAACGGTTGCGCAGTTCGCCAACGACTGGGTCATCGAGATGATCCCGTGTCTGCCAGGCGGCTTCTTGCGCGGTTAAGTCGGTCATATTGTTCACCATTGCAAATGGTCCGTGGTGACTGTTAAGCCTGGCTTCGCGCTATTTGAGTAGTGATATGCGAAGGTGTTCTCCAGGCCCACAGGCGCAAATTAAATTTCGTCAGGCGTACGCAGGTTGGTGACGGCAATACGTTCACCACGTTTACGCTCGCGCTCGGACTGCATGTTCGCGCGATACACACCCTGATCGCCAACAACCCACGACAGTGGGCGACGTTCTTTACCGATAGACTCCTGCAGCAGCATCAGCGCCTGCATGTAAGCTTCCGGACGCGGCGGGCAGCCCGGAATGTAGACATCCACCGGGATAAACTTATCTACGCCCTGCACGACGGAATAAATGTCGTACATACCGCCAGAGTTTGCACATGCGCCCATGGAGATAACCCATTTTGGCTCCAGCATCTGGTCATAAAGACGCTGAATAACCGGGGCCATCTTGGTAAAGCACGTACCGGCCACCACCATCAGGTCAGCCTGACGTGGGGAAGCACGCAGTACCTCTGCCCCAAAACGCGCAACGTCATGCACCGCAGTGAATGACGTCACCATTTCAACGTAGCAGCAAGAAAGGCCAAAGTTGTAAGGCCAGATGGAGTTCTTACGACCCCAGTTGACCATATCGTGCATGGCATGTTCGAGCTTGCCCATGTACACGCTTTTATTGACTTCTTGCTCCAGGGGGTCGGTTACGATCTCCTGTTTTTGCAG
>CAJQZM010005005.1:0-12027 GCA_907164665.1 Colias nastes | reverse complement strand
TTAAAATTTTTCTAACTTCAAAGTGCGGTGCCAACTTCCCGGAGGTGAGTGAAACCGCGTGCCACAGCTACTTATGTATAAAAAGGATAAAATAAAAAAAGGACGTGTGGCACTCGGGGACTGCCGCGGTAAAGCTATTGCATGCTATGCCTTCAAGCCACACCTCCGTGCCCGTCGGAGTGGGGAGCGTGAGGTTTTTTCGTTACGGAATTTCTGGATTCGGTCCCCGCGCTCAAGGCCCGCGATAGAAGCTATGCAATAGCTTAAAACTTTAATAGAAGACACGGATATAAATTCTAAAATCCATTACTTACTCGACTTAGTTATTTTACATGATTACAAAACTATTTTAACGAAAAGCCTGCGCTTTGTAGATTTAATTTAAATAAAATACTAGTATCTGAAACTTTCCTCCATTTATTTCAAATACAAATTTAAATTTAATTCAGTAAATGGTTATTCGATTCAAACGTTGAAATACATTAAAACGGTCTAGGGATATTTCTATTCGTCCTGGTTTTATTCCGGGTTAAACTATTTTATTTTTATGTAATCTCCATTTATTTACTTATCTAAACTTCTACACTAATATAACAAAGCGAAAAGATTTATTTTTCTATTATTATTCTTGCTTTGGAATAATTAAAAATAAAGTTCTTTCATCAGTAGATATTCTTGAGTGAAATTGGCTATATTTTTTTCAAAATCTCTAGATACTAATAAGTGGATCCGAGTTGTAATCTTATATCTTCATAAGTATTTTCGTTAAAATACTTATCTACGGACAGGTCTTGAGTTCAAACCCATCTGGTGCCAATTGTAGTACCGAAAGCTGATCATCTATTTAAAAGACAAGGCGACAAGACAGTGAAACACGCGAAATGCATTTGTTAACTCCTCATGGGAATTCATTTTCTTTTACTCGGCCATTCACCAGTGTTTTAGAATATGTTTTTTTAAAACAATATATATATAAGAAAAATATTTCGATTTCAAGAAGTGATTTTGCAATTTAGCTTGAATTTTAAAGTAATTCTCTTTTTCTATAAAAATCCAAAATTTTAGCTCATTTCGATTAATCCTTCATTTGATTATTATCAACTAGCTTTCCGCCCGCGGCTTCGCCCGCTTTGTCTAAAACCTAATAAATTATATACTAAAACCTTCCTCTTGAATCACTCTATCTATTATCTAAAAAAAACCGCATTAAAATCCGTTGCGTAGTTTTAAAAATTTAAGCATACATAGGGACATAGGGACAGAGAAAGCGAATTTGTTTTATACTATGTAGTGATTCTGTTTGTATACAACAATGGCGTCTGTAAGTAAAGATGTAATTAATTAATCTTTGTCCCAGTATCGTACAACAGAGAGGTCAAATTGTTTACCAAATAAAATAATCTTATTTATTTTAAAATCAAATTCCATTATTCAGTCATGTGATGTAGTCCGATTTCAGAAGCTTATCTCAAATAGCTCCTACCTTTGGAATTCGATTCATTCGCTTCAACGATTTGACAAAGAGAAGCGAATAGATTTGTCACAATATAGTCGTATTTAAATCGATTATATATAGGGTTGGAATTTTAAACTTTTTCGTGACATGTCACCGAGTTAAAAGTGTAGTATGTTCGTTTTCGTTTGGGATAGACTAGACGTTAGATTAACATGTGATTAAATATTTAAAACAAGTGAGCGATGGTTTAGAATTTAATATATTGAGACTTTGAGTGAAACAGATGTCTCTCTTATTTATTATCCTGTTATTATAAATTAAGTTCTTAAATATGCATATAAGATAGATAATAATAATTAAAGCAATATAGTTCCTACCTCCTTAAAACAGTATTTAAGGAGGTTGGATTTGCCGGTGAAGCCCATGACAGTGGAGATACAGCGGGCAGTCCTGCTGGACAACGCTCGGATAGTCCTTAGGTTCCTCACTCAGTCGCCCTAGGCTCCGGCCGTCTGGCCACTCAGCCGGAGTTGTTCATAACACCGCCGCGAGGCGAGATACTTGCCCCCCCATCAATTGGATAAAAGCATTATAAATAGACGCAAATGTTTCTTCAGACAGGGAAGGATGTAGTTAGGATGTGGACGTAAAGGATCTTTATTTTTAAATCATCGTCGAAACCTATCTCAATACATCTCATTTTGAATTACCAAGCTGTTTTTGAACTGCCGGATTAAATACAACACAATTACAAAGCCTGGATACAAAAGAAAAAAAAAATACTGAAATAACTTACTCCATTTTTATTTTGTTCCGCTGAAAAAGGCTATTAGTTCGAGTCGATTGGGTTTCAAGTTTTTGCTCTGAAAAGCACTGTTTTCATACAATTTCTTCTAACATAGTGTTTTAGTTTTATTGCTCAAATATTATTTCAAAAGTATATTTTATTTCAACGAATTTTTTTTTCATACAAAATAATATAATATGTACAACCATACTTGAAACTGATCTTATTCATGTTTAAAAAACGTATTATAAATAGCATTGAAATGTTATATCTTGCTTCAAAGAAAATTTAATTTACGTAACTGGACAAATATAAAAAGGGACAGCCCTAATCCCCTAGGGCTGTCAGTTATCTGTAACCGAAATCTCGATAAGTTACGGTAAGAATAGGCTGTGAAAACGTTGGCCGCTGTAACAATTAATGTTCCCGGATATTAAATCCTCCATTATCCCACTCATGTGGTTCTTGTGATATCCGGGATATCACACGGAGGGAAAAAACTCCGCGTTTTTATTTTGTCACTTATAAAATGTGTCTGATGACTATAGTAATTTAAAATAGAAGAAGACATGGAAGCCTATATACAACTGCATATTATATAGGCTTGAAAAATATTCATAATACTCTTATTGCAAATGTTTAATTCGATCTAGCTGCCTTTGGCTGAAATACACAAATAGATGGACGCAAAAATATGCTTATAAGACCAGCTTATTTGTAAAAACTCATTGCAGACACACGCACATACGCACTATGCCAACAATAATCAATGATTGAATAAAAATAAACTCACATTTTAATAATATAATTAATTTGTATTTTATTAAATTAATATGTATTAATATGTATTGTATGTATTGTATATATTAATATAATTTGTATTAAAGAAGAGCGTAAACGTAAACAATTGCTTGCTTTTACGACATTATCAAAAAATACAATGCACCAAAAAGACCCTTAGATCACCCCAAACCAGATTTGTTTTTACAATTTTCTGTAACAATCTCATTTCTATGCTAATGTATAAACGATTCCGGTCTGAAGAGCCCTTTATGCTTCTAACCTAATCACTCCCTCGTTATCTACGCCTTAATACGGTAAGGCAGCTTATGGTTTGGCGTCTATAAGTTTGTGTTTTCCGTGAAATTCTGGGAACACTGATAATCTGATTGAAATGATGTTTAACCGATTTTGAGGTTAACGATTCGACACGTATGGTTATGATGATAGTTTAAGCGCTATGGATTCACACGTAATAATTTATAGAACTATCTGTGTCATGTGGTTTGCCAGACGAACCCGCGGGCAAAAATTAGTATTTCTTAAGCAGCTAATGTAATGTGTTCTTCTGGTAAAAAATCTATTTCATTTCGTCAACATCAGTTATATTATTTTCGCGTAATATAGTGCCCAACATACACACTTTTTACAAATTATCGCGTTTACAATATTAATCCCTGTTAGTCGCAAAAACAAACAAACTGCTGATATTTAGATACTTAAGTCTTTTTTTACAGTTTTTTCAACCGACTTAAAAAACGAGGAGGTACACTCGTCCAGGTGAACCAATTTTGATGTTCCTTTTTTATTTGAAAGAGTGCTTTCCAGTTACCCATTTAAATTTTGTCTAGTTCTGACTATTGGGAGGTTGTAAATGTTAAGTGTTTTATTATAAAACTAGTAATTACCGCCGGCGGCTTCGCCCGCTTTGTCCAAATCCTAATAAATTATATACTTAAACCTTCCTCTTGAATCACTATCTATTTAAAAAAACTGCATCAAAATCCGTTGCGTAGTTTTAAAGATTTAAGCATACAAAGGGACATAGGGACAGAGAAAGCGACTTTGCTTTATAGTAGTGATATTACCTAAATAATAATAATTAAAGTATTCACGATTTTAATAAAACTATCGATACTATACCCATTCATATTGCTCTTCTAGAACCAATAAAATTCTATTCTAAATAAAATGCGAGCAAAACTGAAGTTCTAAATAACTTTGATATCCGCGAGTTCAGCCGTGTCACGGTATAGCAATAACACTCTACTATGAATTCCAAACAAAACACCTTTCCTCGGATATTGCCAGAACAATTTGATTTTTGTTGAAAAAGTGAAAAACTAACTTCAGAACAGCCTCTAGCGTAGCATAGCCGATTGGTAGAGCCTTTTTATTTAAATGAAGTTTGATGCAAAACTAGATTTAAAAGTAAATTTCTACATCACATCACATAACAAATGACAATATTTTAAACCCTATAAAAATCGTGTAAAACATACTCCATTGATCAGGTTTTTTTACTTCACTCCTTTAACTTAGGGAGATGGCTGATAGATAAATATATAACGTGGATAATATAAATACAAAAGATCAAATTGTATTATCTATAACTGAAATCACATTAAATTTAGCAAAAAACGAATAAATTTATTTGCAATCGATAGATATGAGTGATAAAGTTACTGTTAAAACAACTGAAATTTCATATACATTTTATTTTGTGTACAATTTTCACAATCTATTTAATCTTCATAACATTTACTACAATATCCACCGTTTGTTTTATGTGCTAGAACATATTTATTTTTACGGGAAGGCACTAGACTAGCAAATACAGTCTAGACTTGCTATTTGCTATACTTTTTGTTTATCATCTCGTAACCGCGGAAATAAAATATACCGTAACTTTTTAAATGCCACTTTTTTGGACCTTATAAAAAATAAGCATATTTTGCTGGTAAAGGATTTTTATAGGCTAGAGATTATAAAATGAAGTAATTGAACAATTTACAGCGTCATTTTCTGGTATATGAAATCAATTGAATAAAAATAAATCAGTTATATAAGGTAGCCTATATGTACATTGTAACAAAATTAATAGATTTTCCAAAATACTAACTACCAATAAATAAATAAAATAAATAAAAATAAAAAATAAATTTTTCTTCGTTCATTATTACTTGTAGTCATATAACATGACTCGCTAAAACACATTTAAACACATGTACCTAATTTCCACATTTTGTTACAGGTGGCGCCAAACATAATAGAATTTGTTAAATCACCAGTCAACATAATAGACTTCTTATCGACATTAAGTTTTTACATGGACGTGGTAGTACAATTGACAGTGGTCAGAAGAAATATAGACAAAGCGGATATTCTGGAGTTCATATCCATTATCAAGATCCTGAGGCTGTTCAAGCTGACGAGGCACAGTCCAGGGTTGAAGATCCTGGTCCATACCTTCAAGGCGTCGGCGAAAGAATTGACGCTTTTGGTGTTTTTTCTGGTGTTGGGCATCGTCATCTTTGCAAGCTTGGTGTATTATGCGGAGAAGTCACAGGTATGTTGAATTCTTAATATTTTTACCCGATTGCGAAAGGAGGGTTGATTTTTGAGTGTAGGTATGTATATTTAGTTGGCACGCCCCAGAGCGAAAACGGAGAAATAGAGCCTGTCAAATTTTTAAGCGAGTGGTGTCAATAGATTCGTGAGTCGTGAGAATGTGAAGATTAAACAAAAATTTGCGCCAAAAAGTAATTAGTATTAAAAATTGCTTTTTGTTTAAATAATAATGTGTTGATGAATATAAGTAATAGGAGTAAATAGAGCTCTTGAGTTTGTAGGAATATACATATAGAAAAAGTCAGGATAGAGATAACCTAAAGAGATAATAATCTGTAACCACTTAAATGATAAATATTACATAACTATAATCATTATTCCTAAGTGCCATAAGTTGTTTTTTTAGTTAATAACCCGGAACGACTCGGTTTTTATATGAAAGAGCATAGAGATTTCTGTGATCTGTGTGAAAGAGTAACAAACATCCATTTATACATACGGATGCTTTCAAACTTTCTCATTCATTACATTTATTAGATTGGCTAATCTTTCACTTACATTTATTATTTATGTTAAACTAAGTAAGAAAATACATTCAATAACAAGTCCATAAATACATGATATTTTCGCAATTCCTAGTTTCTAGTGGAATCTTGATAAAAGCACATATACATTCTTCAAATTATTCATATTGGTAGTGCATCTAAATTTAATATTCAATTATTCAGGGAAATTTCTATCGCATGTTTTACGTACGAAATAAAATATGAAGCAGGATTCTACTTCAAAATACAACAACTGTTGGATATTCATATTGAAGTTCAATTTATACTAGCTCCAAAGGTCAGGTATTGTAGTGCTAGATTTAATTCAGGATTAAAATAGATTTATAAGGAAGGCTGATAGCGAATTCAATAAAATGAAGGTTCATTTTTACATTACGATGTGAAAGACTGAACATCTATTTGTTACGATTTTAATAAGAAACATTGATTATTTATTTATTCTCCTATCATCTTGTGTAGGTCTGTAGGATCTTCTTTTTACCTTCTTCGTTATCTCTAGAAGTTAAAAACCTATGTTCTGGGTTTACAGATCAATAAAAATAAGTATAAGACCAAACGATACATATCATTTAAATCGATTTAAAAACCTATTATTGAAAATTATTATTTGTAAAACTCTAAAGTCGTTTAAACTATATAGGAAAAAATCTGCTTCAAAATAATCCAAAGAATCAGTCACATGTTCGAATATCTTGCTCGACTTTCCTTTCTTATGTCTAATAAATGGCGGCATATTTTTCACCGTCAATTACCGACTTACATACATCAGTGTCACCTGCATCTCGTTATAACTAATACGACTTGAAATTATCTTTGCTATATACAATTTTCCTTCGTAATAACGATACGGGTTGTGTCGACCACCATTATGAAAATTGGTGTCGTATTGATTAACAAAATGTTATGTGTGTGTGCGTGTGTATGTGTGTGTGCTGTCGACCACATATTTAAAAATTAATGTCATATTTTCACAAATTTCCTGTGTGTGTGTGTTCTTCTAATCCATACTAATATTATAAATGCGAAAGTAACTCTGTCTGTCTGTCTGTTACTCAATCACGCCTTAACTACTGAACCAATTTGCATGAAATTTGGTATAGAGATATTTAGATACCCGAGAAAGGACATAGGATAGGTTTTATCCCGGAAATCCCACGGGAACGGGAACTATGCGGGTTTTTTTTTCTTCTGCGCGGGCGATGCCGCGGGTGGAAAGCTAGTAGTCAATAAATTATAATGAACAGGAAAAGTTATTAAAATAAAACTTTATCCACGCACACTGCTATAAACTTATCTAGTTTACATAATCTAAATAATGCTCTATGTATTATAATATCACATTTTTATATAAGAGACTTCTAGCATAA
Organism: Colias nastes; assembly: GCA_907164665.1. NCBI lineage: Eukaryota > Metazoa > Arthropoda > Insecta > Lepidoptera > Pieridae > Colias > Colias nastes. Next base: position 4,500 of record CAJQZM010005005.1, on the reverse strand, counting down.
CCATCTTGATTTGTAAAAACGTAAAAATACTTTGTAAAAGTAACAAAAGCTTCCATCTGAAAATTAAAATTTCAAATATTCCGTCTCCACTCTGCACAAAGTTAAGATCAACCTATAATCCGATGAAATAATATTTTTACACGTATTCTGCATGCAAAGCCTCGTGAAAAGGAAGTTTTGTAAACATCTGGCCGGATCATACAAAGTTGCATAACATTTTCGCCTTTATTCAGTTGGAATAATGAGTATAATTGCATCACAGCAACTTGGAGGCAAAGATTTACATAATTGCGGTCACATATTTGAATATTCATTCAAATAATTTGCTCAATTTCTTGTAGTTTGCATACATTCATAAATATAGACCTATAGCGTATATCGATATATTTTTAGAGAAGGAGTTCAGACTTTATAACAAAAATCATCTATAAAATAAATGAGGTAAACGTTCGTGATAATACATATCCTAAAACTAGCAGTGCCTCGCCCTTTTACCCCCTTGATCCGCTTCTATTGGTCTAAGCGTGACGATTGGTGATATTTTAGCCTCCTCCTTCCTCGATAATTTGTCTAACTAACATTGAAATAATTATTCAAATCGGAGACGTAGTTCTTTAGATTAGCGTATTCAACCAACCAAACAAACAAACTTGGACAGTAGGTATTGATGACTTGAAAAAGGATACTCCATAATAATTTTGTCAAAACACGATTTCAGTACAGATCAGAAGAAATAAACTATATTTTATACTTTAGGAATATTTAAAGCTACAAGAAAACGGATCTAAATATCCCTTTAAGTACGGAACACTAAAACAAAATGACCCTTGTCCCATTGTAAGGGAGCAAGGGAACAAAATAGGGTCAGAATTCGATAACAAGTTGGGGAGTTTTTATATATTTTGTGGGAATTAGAAAACCTTGCCTTTGGCGCACTTGTATACAGGGTTATACTGGTTTTGAAGAACCGTGATAACTCTTTGTGTAGTAGTTAAGGGGCCTTAGTATTTGTGGTGTGGATTCTTTGAATTGGTCAATATTATGTGTTATATTTTGTTGTGCTAGGATGTAATAATATGACCGCCTCCTCAGTACAGTGGTTGACGCGTGAGCGTAACACCAAGGGGTCCTGAGACGAAGAAAAAAAAATGTCTTGGTCTGGTACGACACAGAAGGCTGATCACCTACTTGTCCCTAAAGAAAATCGATCAGTGAAACAGATGTATACTTAATGCATCTGCCCCTTACCCCACTAGGGGACATGGGACTTCACTTTTTTTGTATGTAATAATGTGTATATTGTTTGTTTGTCTATATTTTGACCAAAGAATATAGGTACATAATATTATGTTTTCGTTTAGACTCTAGGTAGAGAATACGTAGAGTGAAAAAAATTCTCTATTAAATGAAGATTGAAATTATGATAAACATTTAGGAAAATTCTTCAAATCGAATGAAATAAAAATTACCAAAAACAATACTTCATCATAATAATATTATCATCTCGAAAAATTTGTCAGTTTCGTTGAAAAAAGGTGGAATAAAATTTCACGTAAAATATTACAGCTCATTTCTCGGTAGTTATGAAAGGGCCTTAGTAAGCTAATGCGAAATCCCCTTAGGACCGTTTCGGAGGTCTGTTGTGTCACGTTACAGTATATTGAGGTCAGGAATGCACGTGTGCTTATGTTATTTGATTGATAGTATTTGCTGATGAAGGGCTTTTTTCTTTTGGATATAGGTGACATAAAAGATATTATATGCTATGAATTGAGAAAATTGCCTGTTTTACACAGGATATGCCTAGCAAGAGAGCCAGAGCGTCATAAAGGTTTTTTTAAATTTATTTTATAGAAAAAAACTAAACACAATTCACGAAATTTTTAATATACAAAATAAGTAGTCATTTTTCGTACAGGTATCTCTCTCTACTCTTTGTGAAATATTCAAATTCAGTTCAGGCACTTTATCTTGCTTACGCCTATACAGTTTTTTGTTTATTTTTTACTGTTTAGAGATATTTTTATAATATATAAACGTATACGAATTATTATAATGAAAGTATTATAATATGTTTCTCCACACACCGCATACGTGACGTGAAATAAAAATCAAAAAGGTTGGCTTACATCGCTTGATTTAATTCTAAAAAGGAAGGCAAAAAAATCTTTCAGTAGGTATCATAACAATAACAAAGAAAATTGCGAATTTTCTTGTCAAAGTTATATGATATTTTAATGTGGAACTAGCAAAACTGGAGTATGTATTTTCACAGAAACATTAAAATTATTTTGTTGAACTTAACCGTTTGAAGTTTATTTTAATTTCTGAACTTTTAGTAGTTATTAAAAGAAAGGTAGGTATGTATGCAAGTATTTTGCTTGTTTGGAATGTATGACTTAATAAGTAACTGACGTCTCATATTTATAACAGTAACAGTAGATTAGAATTTATTATGCCACGAGTTATCACAGTTAAGTATGAATTAATAGTGTATGTATGCTAACATACTATGACAGGTATTTTGATCTCAATTAAATTGTCATTTTACGCTTTAATTTTTTTTAAATCTATCCTTAACTAGGCAATATGACCCTGCCTGGTTAAATTTTTTTTTCAAATTTTGCAAAGTTGTTATCCTAATCCAAGCGAAGACAAATCTAACAAATTATTTGTTCGGATTTTTCAAGTCACATCTTATTCTTACGACTCACCTGCGCTCTACACGTATCTATGGAACATACATTCGACATCTGCATTGTTAGATACTATGTAGCACTGCGATACGTGGAGGGAATACTAATAAATACGAAGACGACAACTCAACGTTTTTACGCGCTCAACGCGCTTTACCACGGCCAAGCCACGTGACATGTCCACACAGAAGGTTGCTTCGCGCAGCGATTGCTTCGTGAGGCTGCTCTCTTTGTGTGGACCCGCCTATTGGATATGAAAATAGTCGGTTTTTAGGCGAAAAGATGTCTAAAACTGAAAAAAGATTGAATCGTTGGTAACCTTCAGTCTATGGCATCGCTGTTGTTATGGAGAAATACGATTTAAATCACGGCTCTATAATTTTTTTTTAATTCTTTCAACTTTTTAAATATTTACACTTAATAAAAAAAATAAAAAACCATTACATATACCAAACCTTTTGTTCCAGGATAATCCAGACAATCAATTCAAGTCCATCCCCCTCGGTCTCTGGTGGGCCATCGTTACCATGACAACCGTGGGCTATGGAGACATGGCGCCGAAGACGTATCTAGGAATGTTCGTGGGTGCTCTGTGCGCGTTGGCCGGTGTACTTACCATAGCACTGCCTGTTCCTGTTATAGTGTCTAATTTCTCCATGTTCTATTCACATACGCAGGTAAGTTGATGTTTAATAATTTTGTTTAGGTTGTACGATAAAGAGTGATTTACATAATATGATAGAACGTAGAATACATATATAAACTTATATGTATTCTAAGTGGTAGGATAGACTACGCAGAAACGCTTCTGCGATTAATTCAAATAGTGTTAAAACTTACTTGTTTCTGGAAAAGCTTTCGAGTTATAGCGGTGATAGTTTAACACAAGATCCTATAAAGTGTAGTTCCTCCTTAAATCTAAGTCTGTGGAATAATTTGGAAGAAGTTGAATCATTATGATTAAGCGTTTTAAATATTTGTTGTTCATTAACACTAAAACGTATATAGACGAAATATCGTTTTATCTTGTTAAAATTTTTCTACTTCTTTAATTATATGGTAATGAGGTTAAATAACCATAAATGGAGTAGATGTCAGTTTAACATTAACATAACATTAAGATCTCTTTTATACAACGTAAAAGTTCAAACGTTCAAAATACTAACCCAGAAACTAGATTCTACGAGCGCAAACAAATAATTTAAAGTAAATTGAGTGAACGAAATAAAAAGAAACATGAACATGAGTGGATTTAAAATAAATATTTGTTGAGTAATAAATAGTAAAGAGTACGCGTAAACATAGCTATAACTCGGTTTTTGACTGTATCGTTGGACTATTTTAAAACTACGTGTGTTCAATTTATTTTAGTTCACAAATAATTGCATCAGTTCAAAGTTTAACCTGTGATTGTTGTTAGATTCACTCATATTATGTTTTGTTATCATTTCAAGACTCAAGTTTAACACATGAAATTTTATTATTTTATATGTTTGATAAGATGTGACTTTATGATGTGTCTAGACGAGCTTGAGCGTAGGTTTATATTGCAGTCGTATTTTTTGTATAAACTTTTCAGTTGAAACTAATCTTATACAAATATTTATCCATACAATTTAATCTTTGTTTATTAATTCGTGTCCACAGAGACTATATACATATAAAGTATACCATGATAAGTAAAACATAATACAGTATATTTTCTGCTCCAAACTTATTCGGTCTCCCCCGTGTAATACTCCAGTCAGTCTAGACAATCAATTCACAATAATTCCAAAAGTTTTCAAACTTGGGTCAAGTGAAT
>CAJQZM010004996.1:0-18940 GCA_907164665.1 Colias nastes | reverse complement strand
ATTTTATTATAGATATTTTTTTATCTTACACAATACTATAGTATACATATGTTTATTGATACGAGTTCTTTATAATACCTGCTATATAATTTTAGCATAATTATAAAATCAATCAACACAGTAATATAATCGACTAGCTTTCCGCACGCAGCTTCACTTGACAAATTATGTACTAAAACCTCCCTCAAGAACCACTCTATCTGTTAAAAGAACCTCATCAAAGTCCGTTGCGTATTTCTGAAGATTTAAACATACATAGAGACGGATAAACAGCGACTTTGTTTTAAATAATATGTAATGATGAATATTAAACCTTTTGTTGAAAAGCTCTTTGCTTAGGTACCTATTAAAACATCACAGGATCATCATCACATGTCTCTAGAAATCAAAAAATGATTATAAAATGCTATGAAATGTTGTTATCTTCTTTCGGCGTGTTGAGAGTAAAATTTCAAGGTCGCATCATGGCAATACCGTCACGTCATGGAGTAAGGCGACTATTTTGGTATCTTTGAATCTAGCCAAAGAATTCACTTCTGACACGTGTGCTCGGCGCACACGCTCTTTTTTGTAATGAAACATTTTTACAAGTCATGCACTCTAATATAGTTATCTATTACACAACTTTCAAATTAAACTAAGGTTGACAAGTATGAAAATTCGTAGGCTACCAAATAATATTTCCTGGTCCGTAATTGATCGGATTCGAGGCTAAATTCACTATTTAATTGACCTTCTATTTAAATTGCAGTTTTACACGCAATATGATATAATAGTTATTGCTATTAAAGTATAAAAACAATGAAAAAATGTTAGATAATAAAATACTATACCATATAAGATTTTGTTTTTTTATTTCATAGACTTACACTAGAACGTTAATTCGTTTTTAACAGAAACAGTTATATATAACATAGACCATATTATGAAGTATATTATACACTATTCCGATATTACATGATTAGCATATCACATGAGCTACGAAATTATTTAATTAAAAAAATATAATAAACTAGCTGTGCCCCGCGGTTTTACCCGCAGTGCTCCTATCCTGTTGGTCTTAGCGTGATGATATATAGCCTATAGCCTCCCTCAATAAATGGGCTATATAACACTGAAAGAATTTTTTAAATCGGACGAGTAGTTCCTGATATTAGCGCGTTCAAACAGCAAACTCTTCAGCTTTATAATATTATTATAGAGTATAGACAATATAAGTAACATAGACCATATTATAATACCTATATTATACACTATTCCGATCTTACATAAATAGCATATTTGAGAAACGCAATTATTTAATTAAAAAAAATATAATACATTCAACGGAACATGTCAAAGGAAATAACAAAACCGCACATAATCACACCAGTTATTCAACCTTTATATGACCTTCAAACTTCGAAATAACCTAAAATGCACTTCCCGATAACCTTAATACTTTGGACAATTTTATTTCAATGATACACGAAAACTAATTTGTATACAAGTATGGGAAAGTATCGATTGTATAATAAGCTGTATGTAGGTACTAGTGGTTGTCCGTGACTTTTGTCGTTTCCTATGTATAATCATTCTAGTCTTTTCTACCGACCACTTTTTGTATATTACTAAGATATACAAAAAATATATCATAGATTTATTCTTATGTCGATGTCGGTCAAACAGAAAGAAGCATTGCAAAACACATTGCGAATAATTATAGACGATACAAAAAGTCCAGAGTTGTAAATATCGTAGCCAAGCTCATGAAAATTCAATAGTTTACTTTTAAGTGAGAATGTTCTTTCTGAAACTTCGCAAACTGATAATCAATAATTTAAAAGCTGTGTCCAAATCGTAAGCAAGGCATTCTTACTTTTATTTTTAAATATAATTCACCATATTATCCATTAAAACTGTACTTTTAGTCTTTTTTTCTATAAGCCTCAAGATATTTCACTACAGTCTACTGTTTAACATCTTAATTTTCTATAAACATTCTATCCACCTGAGACTCCTAATAAAGTTCATTCAAAACTGAACTCTATTTATAATAATTATTAAGTCCTATTTCCTCCAGAACATTACAACCACCACTTGTATTATTACTGTAGCATCAAGCTCTATCCACTTAGAAAAAGCCTAGATTTAGTAACGTTAACATAATAATGGTGATCTTGCAATTTAAAGAACCGTTCCTATTTGGATACATTTCTTACTCCACTTTACATTAACTGTAGTTTAACTCTTATTAATGTGAACTGTCATTCAATTACTACGTAAACTGAGGTCAAAGATACTTAAAACTGAGCTTTACATTTTTATGACAGATACCTCAATAGAACTCTATGATACTTTTGGCTTTGAGTTTGAGTAAATTTTAGCTGAATTTGATATTTTTGGTTTAATGGCATTCAAATGTTTTATAAATATAAATTTATAAAGAATAGATGGTGATGGTCTCAATAGATGGCGCGCGGTGTGTCCCTTAGACACATAAAACTGAAAGAATAGAATAAATTCGATCGCTCTGGCGGGTCACGAGTGGCTGAATTGGTCAGGCATCCGCCCCGGTTTGGCGTGAAAGGATGCGGGTTCGAGTCCCGCCTCGTGATCGAATTTTTTCTATTCTTTATAAATTTATATAAATTTTAGCTGTTTGTGTTTCTATTTCTTTTTCTATTTATCTATACAATAGCAATAGTAAAGAATCTAAACTAATATTATGTATAAGTAATATATGTAAGTATGTTTGTAACGAATTGGCATATACCTGATTGACTGGATCTATGAATGAAACTGTACACATATAAGCTATAGAAACACTTTATTAAGAGGGTTCATCCGCGGGTGAAACCGCGTGGCACAGCTAGTAGTAATAGTCATAATAACCTATTCTATCTTCTTCTACTTCCGACAATCTCTCACATATCAAATCCACTGTATATTTCTTCGTATTTGCCCTTCAATACAAGAAATATTATAGCATTCTGCACATCACTAATCTGACATTTTGTGTAACCTTTATACGATGACATAACATAAAATAACGAAGCCAATTCGCTAGTGACTCGCACCTTGCTTTCGTCATGTACAAATGTCAATAGTTCATTTGTCGTACATGTTATGTACATCTCAATTAATGTGTTTGTGTGTTTTTTACGAGTATCCTTATACCTACCTAATTTGGATGGGTTAAAATGCGTAAATTTTTATAATTCTTAAAATGATATTTAACTAGCTGGAGCTCATGGCTTTACTCGTGTGGTGACCCGGCAATTACTGGCCTATGTACTTATTTTGAATGTAATCTAACTTTGTACTAAACTTACAAACACCTTATGTGAAAGAGTAACAACAATGTTCTTGGAAACTGTCCTAATATAATACACGCGAAAGTTTGATAGGAAGTAGGATTACGAAGCTAACTTTATCAACAAAAACATCATCAGCCTACTTTTTCCCACTATGATGATAAAAGCCTTTACAACATATTATTTTACTCTATCTCTATTTAAATGCAAATAATATATCACACCATATGAATTTTATTGCAAAACAGTTCGTAATCGCGTCTAGCAATTTTGTCAGTCTGTACGCGATTACCTCACAACGAATGTGTCAATCTAATAAGACCATTGATTAAGTCTTGTTAACGTCTGATTGTCTTGTAACTGCTGAACAACTTTCTAATGTTATTTTTTAACAAATATGACCTAATGTTACAAGGAATAAGGTTCAAATTAGAGTATAGATTAAACTCTATTCCTGTAAGTTGTAGGGAAAATAATATATTCCAGACAAAAATGACAATAAAAATATAATTAATGTATTTATTAATTAAGAGAGGATCAATTTTTTTTTTCGAAAGTCTAATCCAACCACTATACAGGTCTATTGTTTATCGAAAATATATCTTATTTATATACTAGCTTCCGCCCTCGACTCCGTCCGCGCGGAAAAATTAAGAAAAATTAAGATTTATTTTTTTATACGTATTTTTCCGGGACAAAAAGTATTCTATTTTATGCCCAGGATAATAAGGTATATTTATACCAAGTTTCATCGAAATCGAACCGTTAGTTTTCACGTGATGTCTTCACATACAGACAGACAGACAGACAAATTTTTTTTTAATCACATATTTGGGTTTGGTATCGACCCAGTAACACCCCCTGCTATTTATTTTTTCAATATTTTCAATGTACAGAATTGACCCTTCTACAGATTTATTATATACTAGCTTCCGCCCGCGACTCCGTCCGCGCGGAAAAATTAAGAAAAATTAAGATTTATTTTTTTTCTACGTATTTTTCCGGGATAAAAAGTATTCTATTTTATGCCCAAGATTATAAGGTATAATTATACCAAGTTTCATCGAAATCGAACCGTTAGTTTTCACGTGATGCCTTCACATACATACAGACAGACAGACAGACAGACAGACTAAAATTTTTTTAATCACATATTTGGGTTTGGTATCGATCCAGTAACACCCCCTGCTATTTATTTTTTCAATATTTTCAATGTACAGAATTGACCATTTGCATCTACTTCAAGATTATCTTTCTACTTGCGATTTTATTAATAGCTCCTGCTTTTGACTTATGAAATTGTAAAGGTCCCTAGAACTTGCAAAGGTTAGTTCAGTCCTCGACGACATCCTAGCTTTCATTATTTCATAATAACTGGATGGTTGAAAATTTCAGTTGCATCAGGTAAGCAATATTTAAATAGTAATTGTCAAAGTATCTTTAAAACTGTTACCTTTAATATTACAGCTTATCAATTCTCATATACATTATACATATTCACCTACACATACATAACGTATTCATAGTAAGTTTTACATGAATATTCAAAAGAGTAGGTTATGTATGCAGGGTAAATTTAAGTACATTATTATCTCTATAATAATATATATCTCAACAAAATTAAATATATATTTACAAATATCTCAGTTATAGGATAAGCGACATTCCTTAATCTATTCCCTATACTAGAACATTCCATACAAAAAAAGTCTAGAAAATTCCTTCCAAAATACATTGATTATTATTAATCAAATGCGCCCTTGAATTTTTTCATCAAGACATCGAAAAATAGAAAGTAGCTAGCATTGGCCGACTCGTACTCATCATACGCAACACACACACACATACACACACACACACACGCACAGCTTGACCTTTCATCAGATTGTGAAAGTATTAAGGTGTGGACATAGCGATTTTCATATTTACCTTATAAGAAACTATTTGTATGCATGTAATTATTGAAGACAAATATGTAACGAACATGAATGAATGTTGGTTTTTTATGTCTTGGGTAATGAGGTTAATTTTTTCGAATAAATCAACTTTAATACTTGATTTTACTACTATGAAGTACTAGACAGTCAATAAAGACGACAAATATAATATACTAGCTGCGCTTCGCGGTTTCATCCGCGTGGCTCCGCTCCTGTTGGTCTTAGCGTGATGATATATAGCCTGTAGCCTTCCTCGATAAATGGGCTATCCAACACCGAATAATTTTTCAAATCGGACCAGTAGTTCCTGAGAATAGCGCGTTCAAAAAAACAAACAAACTCTTCAACTTTATAATATTAGTATAGATAATGGGCATCTTATATATCTCTTTTGAATTAAGTTTCTCAAACAATAATTACGTTTCTTTAACAGGAACAATATATCACAAATACAAAAAAAAATTAATATATTAGAATTATAAATTTAGCAAATTTTTATTTCTATATTAAAATATTCTACGGAAAACACATTACCTACTAATACTTTCTCGCTATTCGCTACGCCCATCACTTACAACCTTATGTAGTAATTTAGCGATTTCGTAGCAATTAATAGACATATACAAGCAATAGTAACTGTAAAATTACGCGTTAATTATATCGAAAACTAATCGTTTAGGAAAGCAAGTTTGTACATAGAAAATAATTATCGATGATGGAAAAAATATGTGTTTATTATTAAATGTAAGACCATAGAAAAATAATTGATAGATTAAGTTTATTAACTAAGACCTTTTTGTCCAACGGGAATCGAACCCGTAACCTCCTCGTAACCTCGTAGCAATATAAATTCTTCTACATGAAACTAAAAAACGTAAATAAAAGAAAAAGTCCTTATCTGTGCAATGTTAGATAAACATCCGCACATCACTAGGGCGAGCCCTGTTGACCCGGAAAACAGTTTCTACACAGCCCTACTTATTGAATGAATGAAGACGCGTACAAATTAAGTTTTTCACTTGCTTTTACTCAATGAATTATTCTTTTCAAAACAATATATTTTAAATACGTGTTATAATATACGATTGAATATTCATTAAAACTAGTCTAGCCGATTTGGAAAATTTTGGTAAACATCCAAGACAGAGATATGTATGCAGATTTATAAATACGTACTTCAAAACTTTTTCTTTCTCAAACCTTTTATTCATCAGTATTCGTTTACAAATATTTACGTTAGAACAGATTATATTTTGAATTATTTAACTTTCTCTCATGAAGAGTTTTGTTTTATTACTTTAAATATACATAAAGATTAATAACTTAGTTTTTACTTGTTTGACGTTGACACGCTTTTTCTAACCACACATAATTTTGTGGTTATATTTATTTATGATAATGAAGAATATAATTGCATTACTGAGTCAGTTTTATTAGAAAACTAGGTAAGTATAAAGACTATAGTGTTTAATTACATAATTTATTCTTATAGTGTCCTAGAATTACAATTAAGTTTGAAATTTGAATAGAAGCAACTATTTATAATACACATTTTGTGTATAAAATTTACCAGTAACTCATTTCAAAATTCCTCTAAGGATTTACATAGAGTAAAATCACAACTAGATATATAAGCAACATAAATAGTATTCATTAAGCTATATTTTATACTCATAATTAATTCGTTTAAACAATTTATTAATTGATAAACTAGAAATACTGCTCTTTGTTAGTTATTGATAATAATTTCAATAAAATGATGTTCAAAAAGCATCGAAAGTTCAACAATTTATACAAATACACGTAATCATTTCACTTTTGTAACTCTGTCGTGACCAACGAGATTGTATCTAAATGGGTTCGCTAAATAGATACCGACTTTGAAGAAATGCTTATGTAAAAGGTATGGATTAATTAATAATTTACGATACGCATCTGTTATTTGTATATAAAATTATGGATTTTCCGTAGAATATAATTATACTATGCCAAGTACTCAAACATTTAATAATAAAAGGTATCTTAAATAGATCAACTGAATACTATTTAAAACAGGCAAGTAAATACGTCTCTATCACGACATAGTATATAACAAAGTCGTTATATGTCTCTATATAAGATATGATGCTTTAAAACTACGCAACAAGTTTCATTTCGGGGTTTTTGAATGCACAAAATGACTCAAGAGTAAGGTTTATATGTAAATAATGAACTCGTGCGAAGCCAGGCCGGGTCACTAGTAACAAATAATTTAACTTTTTGGCCCCTCTTCCCTTACTCCATAACCCACTAAAGTACACGGAACTTAATACGTTAATACTGTTATTTTATTTATCTTAGGGCCGATTTTTCAATGCTTGGATAAAACTTATTCGTCGAATAATGTATAAAACTACCATTTTAAAAACGTATTCTAATTGCCCGTATTTGACAGTTTACGTGACATTTTAAAATTATCGTGTAATACTTTATTGGACGGATAAGTTTTATCCAAGCATTGAAAAATCGGCCCTTATAGATATAGGCCAATTCAAGGACTCTGCCTACCTACCTATGAAATATCTCAAAATTGTTATAGATCAGTTCAAGGACTCTACTTGCCTACCTCCCTACCTTCTCTACATATTATATCTAGAAATTTTATTACAAAATATTCAAAGATGCGACTAAAACATTTAAATTATCGCAGAAGCAAGTTTGCGATTGTTACTCAGCCTGACATTTAGCATCTTGACCGTTCACCGCTTGCGCAAATGTAACTTGCTACACGAGCTATCGAATTATATATTATATTATATTATATGATACTATGAAGACATATTATATTGTGAAGTAAATGTATTAGCATGTTTGTTTTGCTAAGTTTTGTCATATTATTACGTGGTTTTGTGCTGAATTTAAATGGGAAAAGATCATAATTGTATTTAGATAGCATGTTGTCTTATATTTCTATATTTTCAAGGATGTTTTTAGTCTTTTACGTAGAGAAGGCTTATCAGATTTGCATAAAATAAGGCATACGTGAATATTATAGAGCTATTAGAAGTGGTGGACTAAAACTTTAGAGTAGTCTTAAGCTTTAGAGAATGACAAATTCTAATTCTTGATAGTTATTTATAAAACTGAACCTTAACCAAGGCATCAAAAAGTTATCCAAATTAGTGTATTCATTAAAATAACATGAAATAATCATATTTGATTTCATTATCAAAATATCTGATAGAAACCACGATAAATAACAAAGAAAACTAATATTATATATGTAGTCTTAAAACTTAAGCTATTAATCTTATTTCTAACACACGATTACTTAATCCCGTGTTAAGTCTATTAATTAATATGTAATGACGTTTCACAATTGTTTTTAAGAATATGATATTTGCGTAACGCGCGCAATTTGGTAACGATTATGATTCAACTCCGCATTCATTTGGCTTTGAATAATTCTGTGTAATGTTACAAAACCCTTTCATAAATAGCTTACGGATTTTCCGGTTATCTTGTGTTTAAGTTGTTGGAAAATTATTCGACTTTATGTATTTTATATATTGATGATAATAAGGTATAATATGTATATCATAGTTGAAATAGTTATTTGAAATGTAGATTTTTAAATTACTCTAAAAAACATTTTGCAATATGCATTTGATACATGTTTTTATAGCTAAAAAAAGCTTACACACGGTTTTATTTTTGAAAATAACTCTATACTGAGAATTTCTCTAGTTTATTTTAAATTTAAAATGTTAATTATCTCGATTAAAAATACAAACATAAGAAAGTGGGACAAATTCAACATTTATTCGTGTCAACCTATCGTTAATTTATCATAAGTGGTCGAGCGCGTTGATGTCGTTTGTATGCGGAGCTTTCGAGATCGGTAACATTTATACAGCCTTCATATTAAATATCTTATATGCATCATTGCAACGATTTTCTTTAACATTATTTATTCTGAATGTGCATCTATATACCTATAAATATATGCGTTTATTATGCTTGCATAAAATTTTTTTTAAAGCTTTCGACATTTCTAATGAGCTTATTATATTACATATAGATCCTAATTTTAATTCTACTAAGTTTTCTACCTAAAACTCTCATCTAAAAAATTTACAATTTCCCGCGAAAGCTCGTCTGAAAAACTTTAGAAAAAAGTTCCATACCTTGACATGTCGATAAAGTCGTACACAAAAGCACCGCCACTGCACCCCATAAAACACAGTTAATATAGCCCATTTCACTGCCACTTAATAACCTAGGCTGTAGCATTTCACTCTCACTATCATACTATGGTTCAATTCACAGCACAGATAAATAGCAGGTCAGTTTAGCACAGCGCCATCTCTTAATCGGCTTGAACGTTGGTGCGCGGGCGACGGTCGTACGTCTACTGCGCCTGAGTTGATCGTACGCAACCATCGGACCTCTCACACCTTCCATGCAGGGGAAAGAAACATTTCTTGAAAGCGATTATTGTGAATTAGTTAATAGTGGACAATGTGTTTTGGGAAAATGTTTAATTTGTAATGATAATGAGTGCATTAGTGATTGACTGGATTTGATTAATTTATAAGGAGTTATATTCTTATTAGATTTTAAAGAAATTATGTTATAGAGTCGAATTAAAGTTTTGGCCTACGACCTATATGTAAAATGAATTGACGATTTACGATTGACCTTGACTCATTTTTGGCTAAAAATAGGCATTTAACGTAGCGTAGCGTAGCTATTATTGTAATTTATTTATGAAAATGAAACAATCCTGTAAAGGGAATTTCATAAAAGTCTTTTAAAGTAAGTCTTTATCAACATGTTATTATATTACATAATATAGCCTCTCCTCCATAAAAATAGGTGTACATTCTTATTAATCTATTTCTACTGATGATAGAATTTTAAAAGTTGCTATACTATGTTGCAAGGTTAGTTTAATTATAGCATATACACAAAAATCATACTAGTTCCTGTTTATATACATAGCTAGATATACATAGGTCTTAAGTATAGCTATACATTTCAGAAGGTACCAAACGTTGGCCACCCCTGCACATCGAACCCACTTCACTTTCAAACTCGGTCGCGAACGCGGACGCGTAAACACACGGAACTGTTACTCGCACTTGCTGCAAACCACGGGGTTTACTTTTATAGGGCAAATGTTGACATATAACCTCAGGTCATCTAGGTGAAACTAGATTTGGGAGACAGGTTTGCAACCACTGCTTAATTGGATACGATACTTTCAATTTATTAGCTACATGGTTTGGAAATTTCAGAAATGATTTTGTATATTATGGTGACCATTTAAGCATAAGTATATCTATTATCTACAGATAGTATTTTATTAATAAGTACATTTAGAAAATATCAAATCTAGGAAAACTTTAAATGGTTCGTTATTAATTTCAGTACCTACATGGAAGAAATTTTAAGGCAATTACTAGTTTAAACTGTTACACTCACTAAGTGCGAAAAATTTTATGATATTTTATTAATGCGCTTAGAATTGCGATGAATATCTGCGAACCTAATATATCAATTTTCAAATTTGTTTTATTAACAGAAAATCATATTATACCTGAAAAACAGGCGCTTTTTTATTTTTATCCCGTCCCTATTTGGGCGCGCCGCCCCAGAGGCGGGCGGCTATTTATTAACAAGCACAGAAAACATTACATACTTTATTCATATTGCAAAATAAGTATCCTTTAAGAAGATTTTCTTCAATCATAATTTACTTATTAAGTTAAAGTTGGATTCAGGAATCTGATTTTTTCGTCTCAAGGTTTAAAATGAAAATTATAGAGCGGGATTCTAGTAAATTGTGAGAAAAAAGCTTTGCTTTGAATTGGATAAAACATTTATGCAGACAGAATCATGTTGATAAATAATTTCGTTTTTAATATAAAAGAGCATATTTTCATCATTAGTTAAAACCCAATTATATACTGCATACAAAATCACGAAAAACAATTTAGATGAAATATCATAAAATATAAAAAAGTTTCAAATAAATATGCCTGGACAGACCATTCTTACAATCATTCATGCATAATCACAGAATACATAATAGTAGCTAAAACATAATGTAGTCAAATGCGCTATTTATACAAATATATTTCACTAGCTGCGCTTCGCGGTTTCACCCGCGTGGTTTCGCTCCTGTTGGTCTAAGCGTAATGATATATAGCCCATAGCCTTCCTTGATAAATGGGCTATATAACACCGAAAGAATGTTTCAAATCAACTAGTAGTTCCTGAGATTGGCGCGTTCAAACAAACAAACAAACTCTTCAGCTTTATAATATTAAGTATAGATAACTATGAAAATACAGACAAATCATCAAATGGGTTCATCTAAATGTGCAATTACTTCTCTATCATAATTTTTAATATAATATTATAGAGACGTAGGTTTTTATTGTAAAAAAGTAAAGCCTAATCATAAAATGTCACGTAGGAAAATATAGCTTTCAGCTGGAGAAATTAATTTCAAAATCTTTGAGTATATTTTCAGAACTCTGTACTAACGAACTAGTTAATTTTAAATCATATCTTGGCTTTATTTTTTTACTTTTATTTGATGTTGTATGTTATTTTATATCTCTACTAATATCACAGTATTATAATACCTATTATTTCCTACTAATATCATCAAATTCGATGACTTTGAAAAGCTCTTCATTGTAATAATATGGTGTCTATAAAATATTATACTCGCAGTTTTTATAGTTTTTTTAAGGAAACAAACAAATAAACGTGTTCGTCAAGTCACTATGTTCTATAAGGATATGACCTTGTTGACAGCCTCAACTTAACACGTCTGATGAACACTTTTAGTAATAAAATTGAACATTAACTAGAGAGGGATTTTATTTTGTAATTTAAAACACTATACAGTCAATAGGATGAGATTTTTTCAGAATAATGAAGTGATCGACATTACTGATCCAGCTTAGTCTTTATAATATTAATTTAGGTACATACAAGTAACATAGTTGAAAAAGAAAACGACGAAGAAAATCTACAGTCAGGTTTTCGATATAAGCTGAATTTTTTTTTGTTACCCAGTACATTTCATTTCATTTAATGATATCAAATGTATTATTAATAAATAATATTATTACGTCGACCAGTACTTAATATAACACCTTTATTACAAGTATTTACCACATCATCTGATGATGATCACCTATTTTCATCAAAAGATAAAAGTAGGTGCATTTCTTAACTATACCACAGAATGGCACTAAAAATGAATATTCGGCAGTATACATTTTAACAGCCATAAAATATGGCACATTTATATGCCTTCTTTATTACATACCTACCATCTGACGTGGATTTTTACTTTTTCGTCACATAAGTGAACTTTCCTTGAGAACCTCTTATCTATTAAAAATCGCATCAAAATCCGTATGCCAGTTTTAAAGATCTAGATAAGCATACATAGGGACGGACAGCGGAAAGCGACTTTCTTTTATACTACTTATGTAGTGATGTTACTATCTCATTTTGGAAAATAAGTCCGAAAGCTTTATAAATGAGAAATTTTAAAGAGTAGATAATATGGAAGCTACATCTACGTTGTGACGCTGTTTTCCTGGTGAAATGTATAGCATAGTATTACATTATGTGTGACTTCTATATCATTTAGCCGAAAAAATGTTATACTATGTACCTCAAAAATAAAACATCGATTTTGAACAAACTTGCACTGATCCCTAAGTTGGAGCATACCCTAAAACAACAAAAACCAACATGAGCTTTATACAACGTGGACAAACATACAAAAAAACACGAGTCTTATGAAATTCAGCGCGCGTGTAGAACTTTGTAGACTTACAATAATTAACATAATATAAATTCAAAAAAATTTACAATATTAAAATCAACACAAACTCAAACATTTATTCATTGAACGATTACATACTTACACATCGAATTAATAACCTCCTTTTTTGAAGTAGGTTAAAAATACAAAACGAAGTAGATAAGTAGATAGCGCCATCTGTTCGATAATTACGGCAACAGTTGCAATTTATGCGAAGACATGTTCGAAATCTTTTGCTATATTTGTCACAAGATGGCGCAGTGAAGTACATCTGCATCAGTATGAAAATTTTTATAAATAAAGCACAATTAATCTTGACTTACCATTATAAATTTGAAGGACAATTTTAGAAATAAGAAGAACAAATTTATTAATAACAATATGAGGTCTAATCACGGGTCTAATTATTTTTTTTCATATCTTTATTAGTTAAAGCGCCATCTATGTCTAGTCTATAAAACTAATGCAAACTTTTTGTCTGATGTTGACATTAAACAGTTACACATAATATTTGAAATTAAAACTAAAAAAAAATTAATAGTGTATGATTTTTTATTTTTCACAAAACGTTTTTACTTGGTATTTACATATTTTTATTTTTTATCATGTAAGATAGGTTTACTTTCTATACATAACGATAGATGGCGCGTCATAACCACCTATCATCATAATAATATTATAATGATGAAAAATCATTAATCATACTATTGCATAAATATTATATATTCGAATGTATATATTTCATGACAAACCTCATAAATTAAAATATTGTATTTCAAACGGTTAATTTTGTTCTACCGTAAAATTATAGGTACATATAGGTAATTCGAATATCCAATTTTATTGCGAGATTAAAAATAAGGCAAGACATGAAAACGTATCTTTTCTTATATTAATTTAATATGAAACATATTTAATATCAATAATATGTACAATACAATTTAATTTTTTCAAAAATATGGTTTTCAACTTTTCAGTAGGGTCAACCGGGGCAAATGCAACTATGGGGCTATGGCAACTCCTTATCATAACTCATTTATTAGAGTTGTTGTAATATATCGCCACCTATGATTCAATAGCTCAACGACTAATAAAGCTTACAAGTAATAGATGGCGCCACTACGATGAAAACTATTTGATTTATAGGCCATTGTGTCAAACCGCTATTTTGAAGTTGGTGTGCGTAAAAACAGGTGTCGGGTTTTGTAGACAAAAAAATTGTTTAGGAGTGATTTTTTGCAGGTGTTTTTGATTGGACACGATTATCACAAGCCGTTAAGCTTATTTCATTTATATTACAGTGCGTTAGTTGACTCTATTTTGTGTTATTGATGCAGTTACATTTGCCTCGTGAAAATTTCACTATGGGGTTATTGCAACTGTGAGATTAGTTACAATAGCCCCTTATATTTTTGTATGAAACTAAAAACACTAGTGATGTGACAGTGTCGATATTTTTAATTTATTATGTATCCTTCTTGGTAGTCAAAATATACTTTCTTTATGATTAATTAAAGAAGAACCATCGATTTTTTCTTCGATATTATACCTAGAGACGGGTTCGTAAGTAAAATTCAAATTAGATAAAAGAAGAGTGGTTAAAGAATATAACTAAAAAGGATAGGTAGGATAGTTCTGTGATTGTTCAAGTAATTTTTAGTAAACGGTTGACTAACTAATAAACGTATTTTGTTTGGTTTACGTTTTTAACAATATTTAACACAAAGAATATTATTTGTTCTGACCAAAAACTAAAATTGACTTAGTAGGTAGGGGCACTGTATTTTTTTTTTGTTGCGATTTAAAGTGGTAAATCAAAGTACTTACATGAGTTTTTCCTCTAAATAATGCGGCGCCATCTACGATCGCAACGTTATTGTAGCAATAGTTTCCTAATACACAATAGTACGATACAAATCACACGCAGAATAATAAAAAAATATCGATGAATAAGTTTTTTTCATTCCCCACACTAATTCTCTAACAAATAGTTGCATTTGCCCCACAATCAGAAAAATAAGTTTTTTTCTGAAAACTAGTCCTTGCTACACGATAATACAGTTCAAAATCCTATGAATAACATGAAATCTCATAAATATATTCTATATTCGTTGTTTTATATGAAATAGAAGAAGAGCTATGGCAGTTAGTTGCATTTACCCCCGACTAGGGGTTAATGTAACTTTTTCTACCAATTTTAGGAAATATTCTCACTACTAGTTATTTATAAGACTATTGTATTGCTTGATTGGTTTAAAATAATCTTAAATAAATACAAAAATCACTAAATGGGTCAAATAAATGACCAAATATAAAAGGAGATAACTGCAACCGATCAAACTTGAAACTTGTTATTTTTTAGTTGCATTTGCCCCGGTTGACCCTACCTATCGCAAGTTTGCATATTTTGAAACTAGATGGCGTTGTGTGCTTTTTGTAAGTTATTATAAAACTTATGAACAGTTTTATTCATATATAACATTTCGTAAAGTAAATATTATGGATATTTCATACATATGGAAATATTTATCACAGAGGTTTCACACATTGATTTTCAAAAATGAAGATTTTTTTCTATTGCTAAACACGGGGCCCTAATTTTTCTACTTAAACTAGGTAATTATTAAACAAATCATTAGTTACTTGGTAGGTAATTTCTTAGAGCATTATTTAGTTTGGAATCAGGATATTTTTAGCCTTACTTATAAAAATTAAACGGATTTACGCGTTAGCTTTATTTATTGGTTAATATTTGGTATGTTAATTGTTCACTGATTGTGCGGCAAACTGCGCGCGTTGTAAACGAAATTATACAATTTGCCTAGAACCTACCAATAAATATTATACCTACCTGTTATATAAGTAACTATTGTCCTGTGACAAAATCTTAAACTTGCTGTTTCCAGCGGTTTGCCATGGAGACCAACTTTCTCATAAGTACCTACCTACCTACTTAATAAAGTGTCGACTAAAATTTACAAGTCAATTAAATTTAAAAAGTCAATTACACAAACAGATAATTAGTATTCTAGTTTTATTAAGCTTTTGGGTTCTACTGAAATTCTATTCAATAAGCTGCATTATACTTACATTAATTAAAACACTTCAAATTGATTTATAATTTTACTCTTATTTTCTTTTTTATTACTCGCGTAACATCAAACAAGACAAGGCAATTATTGACCTAACTTTTTGAATTCCCAAAATTTCATCCTTATTAATTTTAATAAACTTTCACACTACTATAATTAATCACGAATTAAAACGAAAACACGTTGAAAGCCAAGTAAGAAACAATGACATCATTGGCTCGTATAACACGGCTCAGGTTACCGTCGCTTGACAAGAAATCATATCGCGGTAATTTTGGATTATTCACGAGTAATATACCTACCTACCATAGGTAAGTAGTTGCTTGTTATTTGCTTGGAGAAAGGATTTTTATTTCATATAAATTATAATATGTAGGAATATAGCTGCTAAGTAGGCACCTAGTAGGTATAAGTTTCATTTATTTTCAACTATCTGCGTCCCGCGGTTTCTCGTGCGTAAATTGTTTAATACAAACAGATATAGGTACCAATTTTATTTATGGTATAGACTATAGATTAAAAACAATTAGATGTAACCTACTGTCACAATTTCTGGGTACCTACCTATGTTAAGTTTATAATTTATATTATATGTCAGTTTAAATTATTTAAGTTTAAGTTGTCGTAAAGTGTATTTTATTTAACACATGGCTGACTACATATTTGTGACTTTATCAGTAAGTCCTGAAACTGGAGCAACATTATATGTAATTCCTTTTCACGCATGACTTAGGTAGGTACCTATCGTATTTTAAACAAAACATATAAAAGGAAAAACCTTAATTCTCAACATTTTTTAAATTAAATAAAAAACGAATGAAAGACTATAATTTTCAGTATTACCACATTTACTATGATTTTTCTATATTTATTTTTTAAAGTAATGGATTCTGAACAAATTTTTAAACACATTTCCAATTAGGTACCTAGTTTATAATTTCATGAGACGCCTACAAAATAAATTAACTAACATAATAAAAAGTATACAAAAGCTATTAGATACCTGCATATACATATATAAACTCACTTCATTCATAAATCACTCAAACTCATAACTTTTTATCCCCGTTAACCTTTTCAAGGCCTTTTGTCTTTTGAAATATTGTTACTATGGTCTATTTCTGATACTTATGTAAAATCCGAAAATAACAGTTTAGAAATAAATAAAAGGAAAATCAGTGAAGAAAAATACCGTGAAAATCTGCATGTTGTAGAACAAAAAAATTACATGTGACAAATGCCAACCCACACTTGGCCAGCGTGATGGATTATGACCCAACCTGTGTTCCTGCAATATGAATATAAAAGTGGGATGATGAATAAAAAAATAAACGTGATTTACACTCAATTTTACCTTCATATATAATTATTAATTATATAGCATATAGTATCCAGTACCTAGATATATTATAATCTTTATATTTATTACTTTTATATGTATTATTAATAAGAATAAAAAGATAATAAGTAGTTTGCGCAGTGGGTAACAAGGAGAAAAAAAAATTGAGACAAAAAGGTTCTGAAAAAGTTGTAACGCAGCCTTTACCGCCAGTTTGATGATTCGAATCGTAGTATCGTAAAATATGTGTTAAAACTTAAAATGATTAAATCTGTACTTACTGTACTGTGGAAAATTAATAGGAATTAATTACTTATTATAAATCCTATTTATCATTTCGAACAGAATCTAGATGATAAAAGGGTAATTAATAATTATTATAGCGCAACAAAAATTTAAGGTACCTAAATACCTACAATCAGTGGGCAGTGACAGTATAAAAACTTAAAAGTTTCACAAATGTACGTTAAATGAAGACTAATATTATGTTTAAGGAAATAGCACGCATGAAATACTTATAAGTTATAGGTAAGTAACTCTTAAACAAACAAATTTTGCACTAATGCATACATAAAATAACTGCACTAATATGATGTTAATACCTAATTACATTTTATTCAATTAATATTGATAAGTAATTGTAATAGCATTTATTACACACAATTACACGATTAAAATTATCGATGCCTAAAGGAAAACAAAACATAACATTCAGTAGGTATTTAGCTTGTATTTAGTACGTATATTTCTCAGAATAACAGTCGCTCTAAATTAAAACGTAACTTATTTAACCGTGAAATACGTTAAAACACGATTTTATAATCTTGTTTAAATTTGTTATAAACAGTCGTTAGGTGTGTAAACAATACTAAAAAACATTTAAAACATTCGCTGTCGAGAGCTTGTCATCTGATCCCTCATTATATCGCATTTCACTAGTGAATCGTTTCTGATTAACTACCAACATTTAATCCATTCAACGTTCATTCATTGTATTCGTAATCAGAGCGGCACAATGCTACCAAAATTACAAACTAAATACGTTAGCCACACGTTAGCTCCTATAATTTTATAACGCCCAAGGCGAAGGCGTCGAAACTCGAAAAAATCCTTCCGCAAAGAATTTAGGAGTGTCCGCTGAGACGAAATCCGACTTGCTCGTTATAAATTTCGTGTAAGATAACAATATGTGCGTGTGGGTGTGTGGTACAGCGCTGACGAGTATAGTTACAGCACGCAATAACGCTAACAAGGGAGCGAGCGGGACGCGCGCATGATTGTAGAGCGCCGTCCCGCTCTAGCCTCCAGCAACATGGCGCGCTGACTCGCGCGCAGGCTCGAATCGTATCGCCTGCCCACTCAAGGTTCGCTGACTGCCGTTCTTTTGTTTTAAATGTTGCCATACCGAGAATTTTATACCTGAGCCGGGGAAGTTTGAT
>CAJQZM010004995.1:0-12684 GCA_907164665.1 Colias nastes | reverse complement strand
CTTTGTGAAAATAATTATATTATTCAAATTAAAAAAGTCATATTTTGGAATAAACGTTGTTCTCTAAGGGAAAATAAAACAATTGAGTTTTCAGTTCACCTAAGAACTTAATACATCTTTGTAAATAAATTTCTGGACTGTCTACAGAACTTGGCACACATTTAGATCTCATTTCTTTTTTTGGCAAATTAAGTCAACGATTGAACTCGGCTCCAATTTTTACATTTATGTTTTTGGTGGGATATCATTACTTTTTGTACAGAAAATTACTCTGCAAATTTGATTTACTTTATGAATATAATACTTTTTATATACGATTTTTTAATATTTTTTCTTGCGGTTTCTCTGTATGGTTTGTTTAGTATTATTTTCTATATTTTCTTGTATGTTATGAATGTCAGCCCACATTGCCCTGTCATTATCTGCAATTTTTTAAACTCGTTTTCTGTTTAAAAAATTACATGATTTTCTAAACATCCAGCGTGAATTTGTACACACACTATTACCAAGATGCAAAGATTGTTGTAGAAGAATCGTCGCCTTACTCCATGACGTGACGGTATTGCCATGACGCGATCTTGAAATTTTACTCTAAACGCGCCTAAAGATGTTTCACTTATATTAATATTAATATTACGCAAATTAAATCATTTCGACCTTCGACGAAGCCTTCTTCCATTACACTGAAATTAAAACTAAACTAAACACTCATAAATAAAGAATAAATAAATGTGAATATGTAAAATTATATATTATTTTTAACTGTATGAGCAATATTTTTATTACAATTTTCTTTTATTTAACGTTTAATAACAGTTTTGAATAAAGAAATCATGCAATTGAAGTAATCTGCCCTAGCGATACTAGCGCGAGGAGGCGCATCGAATCCACAGATGTTTCGTGCTAAAATATGTAAACTTCAATAATCTATATCTCAGTCATTTATTGATGGATTTCAAAAATTTTTTCGGCCACTGATTAGTTTTGATCTATATTTTAACACTATTATGGTGAATATAATATTTTCTATTTTTATAAACTTTTCCATTTTACCATACTTACAAAATTAATGTCATTGAAAAAAAAATTAAATACAGATAAATTCAGTATTTTCTGATTTTTTCCTTTGTACACACACTATTACCTAGTTGATTACAAAATTTGAACTTTCTAGGTCATCTGGAAGTGGGTTAGGTTTTGTATATATCTATGAGTCAGTCAGTCTTAAAAATTGCGATTTTTGGATATTAATATCTACGCAACTGTTTAATCTGTATTTATGAAATTTAAGGTTCTTGTTTATCTTGGGGTCCTCTTTATATGTACCAAATTTGGTTTGTTTAAGTTAAATAGTTTTCGAGTTATAAGGGGGTGAAAAGTCGCTCCAAATGGTTCGTGTAAAAATACACACGGCTGCTGCTCGCCAGTTCTCTTTGCTTGAACTCGGCTTGACACGCTGCCGCGTGTCTAGATGAGTATAGATTAAAATATTTACCTTACAAATATTTGAGAATAGCTTGTTAAAAACCTTTCTGCCTTTTAAAAAGCTTCGTAAAATGGACCAGATAAAGACTCCAGAAATCAAAGCATAAATCTCAGTCTAAAGCATAATATCACATTTTTTAATATAACCAATAAACTTACACTATGGAAAGTATACAATATACATCGACGCATCAGTTCTAATTCCGTATCTATTTACGAGAGTTGTAAAAGGAATGACGGCAATGTATGTGATTTGCATTTTACATTACGTTCCATAGAATATCGCGTATGATCATAATACGCGTTGTAAAGCATGTCGTATAATGTATTATGATACTGTATTAGTTTATAGAGTTACGATAATATAGACATAGAAATTATAGGACTAACCAAGTTTGATAATACTAGCTGTCCCGGCAAACGTTATTCTGCTTCTCTTATCACTTAGGGTATGAAAAATAGGTATTAGCAAATTTTCAAATATAACCAATAGACACACAATATTTCATGAGAATTGGTCAAGCCGTTTCGGAGGAGTATGGTAATTGGTAACTAACATTGTGACACGAGAATTTTAAGAAAGAAGATAATAGGAAGAAATGTTTTCGGTATATTACATAATTTAATGTATAGTAATTTGTAAAAATGAAGATCCAATATCGCCTAACAAAAATTAATAACACTTAAAAATTAAAAATGATTTAATTTACTGTGCGCTTGTCGCATACTAACGAAATAAATAACATTGGTATAAAACATTACAATAGAAATCGGATTTGGATGAAAATGCTATAACCGGCTAACTTAGGTTCTTTTACCCGATCATAATCGTCTATGAGCCATTGAATTAGAAAACATTTTAATTTCATGCACAACAAAAAACGTGCTAAATATATAACAAGTTTAACCTTAAAATTATAACAGACATACAAAAATATCTTACCTCTTTTTAATATTAGTAAAATATAGAAGTATTGATATTCACAAAGATAAACTTATTAATCCATCCATTTTAAAGTCGCTTAACATGATTCATTCCATTAAAAATATAGCATTTTTATTCGAGCGTTATCAAACTTCGTGTCAATTCAATTTTGAATAATATGATTCAAAATATTATCTTATGAACGCCTATTAGTAACAACAGAGCAGTTAAAATGTAGATAAGATTGAATGCAATACACCCTATATACACCCTATATTAATAGGGTTGACACTTTGTTGTTAAATAGTGTTATGACGACTTCTTAAATTCAAATAACTTTATAAGAAGAAGTACTAGACATTGGTTAATTTTTTTCACAAAATAGGAATTAATGTACAATCCTAAAAAATCTATTAAAAGAAAGGCACACGTTGTGCTATTGTAAGAGTTAGATTGCTCTTATAAACTTACCATTTTTTAAATTAATATTAGCTATTATTATTTGTTAACTAATAACCTGGTTTATATATACTTTCCTTTACCAAATTGAATACCCAATCTCTTACTAATGTTTAAAAAAGCAGCGGTTGTCAGCCCTAGCGCTAGGGGAGCAGCGAGGGGTGATATTAAATTATTCTGATGGATCACACTATAATTTAATTTTAATGTGTTTTGATAAAACGACCGTGAATGCATAATCGGTTGCACTTTAGACTATAAACTCGATCGTGAAATAATTGCTCTTTTTTAATTTTTTTCTATGACGCAGCCATTTATTTGATTGATGGTACAGTGGTTGTTTATCATTAGAGAGCGTTTAGCGAGTGTTGTTTAATGTTAAATAGTTTTTAGAATCTAATGGCTTTTGGTGTTTTTTAAATCTTGAGTGTACAATTTTTAATCGACGTTCCCATAAATGATAGAGTTTGTCAATGAGTTTCACAATTCGGAGAATTTTTTTTCAATTTTTAATGTCCGATACTTATATACGTCTTCATATAAAATGGAATAAATCTATTTATACACAATAATATTTGTATAAATAATCTAATCTCTCTGTGTGGCCAGTAGGTAAATTAAGTATAAAGAATCTTGTTTAATATTTATTAGTTTCCAAATATGCCTAACCTAAATAAATCTAACTGTTTCTAATAAATTATTATAAATAAGTTCATTGCATAAGAAAGATGTAGAGCTTGGTACATCATCATCATCTCCATTTATCACGATCTTTAAACTTTCAAAAACATTCCAAAAGACAAATGCTGACTAATTAACAACCTCTTACATCTAAATACTATTTGTATGAATAAAGGCAAACGTTTTTTCTAATCATTATCTGAAACAAATGACCGAACTGGCCAGTCATTAGGGAATCTCAATCAAACGCTATATATTACAAACCTAATACTCGATGACATATCGATTCGCAGTTGAATACATTCCAATGACCGGCCATTTGAAATAGCGCTTTATGTCAAAGGAATAGGGATGAGATCAGGTTAGTTAGCATTTGATTGTCCTGATGACAGCAGTGGAGCGCTAATCGATGATCATTAATCGAATGCGACTCGATCGATTCTGGCGCATATGTTTTTTGATGCGAATGATGTAAGCGTGAAATAATGTTCCCGGCTAATGTCTTTAGCTTTGCTTTATCGTGTTCGTTTAAATGTGGATATAGATTTGAATATGAGGATTACTTTATCGGACGTGTGTAGAACTAGATTGCACCCGCGGCTTCGCTCAACCTATTCCTTTAACTTAGAAATGAAATTTTGTTCCATTTCAAAAATTAAAAAAAGAATCGCGAGGTAAATATACAAGTTCAGGTAGCTAGCTAGGTACTAGTTATTATTCTGTGGTTCAGGTGTGCGTAACGGACAGACATAGGTACTTTAAATTTATAATACCTACCTAAAGGTATATAAAAAGGTTATGCAATAAATAAAACATGCATGTATTTAACTTGCGATTTTACGGAAGTAAAATTAAATATAATACAATGTAGACATAATAAAATAGTTTAGATAAAAATAAGTAAATAACATAAAATTAGGAACAGCTTTTCAAGAACACATCAAAATATGTGTAACAAAAAATTCTGATCCGAATTGAGAACCTTCCAATTCTGTATAAGGCTACATAAATATACAACATACGCAAATAAAACAAAAAATAACCTCATATCATCTGTCATTCATTGAAAAAGCATGTTTTTCAACCGCGGGGGCTACAAAGTGTATAGGCGTGTATCAAACACCAAGCTGCACTGTCAAAGCCGAACTGTCAAGTAGCGCTGTCAAGTAAAACTGTCAAGTAAAACTGTCAAGCAAACTGTCAAGCCAAACTGTCAAGCTCATTAGCATGTCAATACCACCCTCTGTACCACAGATGCTTTTCTAATCGCAGATTTGCGCCTCTATTGTTGTTTGATTGATTGTTTAGTGGGTAATAACGTTTTGTACGGATTTAGAATTGCTTTTTAGTTGTGCGGTGTGTGGTTTATTGTTGTATTATGTGTATTAAAGTTAATAATAAAAATAACTCATACAATATTTGTAATGGATCTACATTATCTTCCTGTTTTCAAAAAGACAAAGCTTACTTTTATATGTACAGTCTATAACTAAATAAATTATTTATGTATTTTAAACGATGATTAAGTACAATGATGACGTTTAATATAAAAGCCACAATAATTAACGAATTCAAATACCATGTATAATCTTATTTCTGTTACCTAAAAACTAAGCCTAAAAATGTTTGAAAAGAACTGTTATACACATAATACCATGTCCACACCTCAACATTTAGCACACCGATGTTATACACATAGCTACAACAAAACAATAACCCGGCTTTACCGAATTTATTCAATTCGTAACGTATTCATCAAAACAACAAATCCTGTAAGTCGTCGCCCGCTATCTCCGCAAACAATAAACGGTGGAATCCAAGGAAATCCCGCAATAATAAGGCTAGGTGTGATTGATACAAGTGAAATCCCCACTCGACACCGCCATTTGCATTTTTATGGGCGCCGCCCTCCCGCCCTAGCGGCCCTGGCCCTAGCCGCCCTAGCCTTAGGTGTCACTCCCTGTATGATGTTTAGTCTCTTGTTTCAATTTATTAGCTTGACTCGTTATATTATCTACTAGTTTATAAGAATGTGTAGGTTATTTTAAATTTTGAAATGATTGCCTCTTACATATTGAATTTGTGATTTCGTATTTCGAAAGACCACGCACGTTGTTATTTCTTCAAAAGTTGAGTAAAACGTAAAGAATAGCTGTTTCCAATAATTTGCTCTACCTACTTTTGATTAAATAAAATAGGTAATTGTTCTTAATGTTACTTTGAATAGTAGGTAGTAAGACGAAAAAGTATAAATCTTTAAGTCTACGCTTGAATCTTTTATATCTCCTTATAATAATCAAATTAAATCTAATTTCTACGATATCATAGAGGAGTATCGAATCAATTTGAGTAGAAATAATAAATAAATATAAATCCACCATTAAATGTCATATGCATAATCGAGTGATCTCCCACGCGGCTCGATACAATTTAACGGTAGCCCAAATCGATTCCAGTGAATCGATGATAACTCGATTAAACATCGATTTCAATATCTCGGCGTTAAAACAGGAAATGTCACTCGATCCGACATAAGTTAATTAAAAACTCTATTTAAGTAATCTCGTAATATTAAAATGGATTATATTATGTTGATAGATACAGGTGAATAGAAAATTTGATTGAATATAATTAAAATGCGAAGAAATCAATATTTGAAAGTGCTTAATTGAAAATTTGTTTTAATTACGATTCGTAAATTTATAGTCGTAAAGTTGTATCTTCGTAGTCTTAATAACTGTTTGGTATGTTCGGAATTACACTAATAAAAACTCGTGTTTCAATTATTATTTATTTGTCTTACTTTGCTATAGGTACTTGAAGATAAAATCCGTAATAATATTATTTACCCAAACAAAGTTTAATTACTTAAAAGCAAAATTAATTGAAGCGAAACCGGAATACGCCAAAACAGAGTAATTTTTCAAGCAATATTTAAGTCGACGAGAGAAATTCGCATATTTATCAAGAAATCCGTCTCAACCTGCGCTTGTTATCCCGGATTACCTCTACGATGACACCAGCTCGTTACAACACTCAACTTTAACGATTTTATTTATTGCAAAACAAATTTCGACTAATTCTAAGTACAGGGACAAACCTACAAACCGAGTGGCGACGGGCGAATTTGAACTCTAACATTCAAAGTTAGGGTTATGAATCGCGTCGCAACGTCGCGAACAAGATTAATAGGGCATAAAACGTAAGATAATACAATATACAAGAAGACACGTTGTTAACCGTTCCATTTGACGGCGAGGTTGAGTGGGGTGCGCCGTCTCTGTCGCACGTACGGGCCCGCAGCGCTCCCTCTCGCTCCTGCAGTTTCAATTATCTGCGTAATCCCTCAATTACGTCGACAGATGTCGCCCGCGTCTTCGAGCTTATGTGCCGTTTTAAAGTAGCGTCCGCAGAAGCAATTACTGTTGATCGATGAGTCATGAGAGAGATACCTATTTGTAAATGTTTTAGAATCGTATTTTTCAATTCGTTATATTAATAGCGGGACTTGGCAATGTTTATTATGTATGGAGATTAGGATGGATACAATTTTATTGCGAGAATGTACATCGGTTCTTAGTATAAATGGCAGTAGTCAATGAGTTGATAGGTAGACTACTAAAAAGGTACATTGACACATAAAACATTATTATTTTTGATTAACAAAAAATCAAATGGAACGACATTAGGTACCTAGGTATTTTTTTATTTTCAGGAATGTTTATATTTTCAATGATTTGGTTTATTGAAATTTAAACGAACCCGACTGCTTACAAATGTATCAAAATGAAACCATTACATTACAAAGCGATGCAAAATCACGAAATGTATTCCGTTCTAGTCCTTGAAATACAAATATTCACCATACCCATCAAGTTTTTTTTTTCAAATTTAGTAAATTTAAAAACATCAAATTATTTAAACCCAAACTTGAATAATAATTATTAACAACAAACTGTTTTGCTACCAGTACCATCACGTCCCTAAAGGGCGCAAGGGACACGAGTTAGCTAATAATTAATATTATAATTAATGTTGCTATAACGAAAACCGCGCCATTAATCCAACATTGCTACAACCTTTTAAACGATACAATCTTTCATTAACTTTGCTATTTCCTAATTATGTTTTATTGTAGCTTTTACATTATTAATAGCGGTGATTGTTGTGACACTAATTTCGTTTACTGGTTGAGGAAAACACGAAAGAAAATTAACTTGTTTTAATTTTTTTGGTAAGGTGTAATTGTAAATGTTGAGTTTTGTAAATTTGTAGCGTTACACATAAATTAAATGAATTTCTTGTATTTTAATTATGTTCGTAATTACTTGGGCTTGAGTTCATAGTGGGTACCTACATATGCGACTAAAATGATAATTCGTCTTTGTTCAAGCTTTTAAATTGTATGGTGTAATAAATGTAATTTTTTTATCATATTTTTGAAGTGAAAACTTCTTTAGCGGCGTTGAGCACTTTTTCTGTAATGGGTATAAAATCTTAAACTCGCGTCAGGACACGTGACCTGATCGAAAAAGCGTAAGACGGATACCATTCCAAAATATCAAACATGCTCAACGTTAATAATCAAGTTTTCACTTCTGCCGGCAGTCGGCACTCCCGGAGTGCAACCCGTCTTTTTTATGTAATATCCTTGTTAATCATACCTAATTGCTGAAATAAAAATGAATCTGAAACGCATGATAGGTATTGCACGCATAATATTTACAAAATAGTATAAAAATCTGACAAAATTTGAAAAAAAAAATCTCAAAAATCTAGTTTTAATAACCGGCCATCTTGGAAGCTTACATCTACATTAACTAAAGCAAACCAATGACAAGCAGAACAAACTGCCACAAATCTGAGCGTCACGACATGAGCTCTCTCACGTTTTCCAATCGCTTCAAAAACTCATTAGTGTAGCTAATGACATTAATGAAATCGTCGGCCGCTACCGTGCCGCCGCCGCTGTAATAATAGTCATTATGACACGACAATCGACGATCCTTCGAAAGACCACTTACAGCCGAAATCCCCTCCATACATAAGCTAAACTCAACCTTAAATCCGTCTAGCTAAGATTTAAATACGAACGCTAGATCTCATGACTTACGCCCATTACGTCCGAGACGCATTATTAAGATTTGACGATACAATAACGATCCGCGACGATATAACGCCACAACTTTATTAATTATGCATGTTGAAAATTGAACCTTTTTATTACGTGCTTAGAATTTAAATTGCTAATGTCCATTTTTTATATAGATAATTATCGGCTGTATTTAATTTCTCCACGGCGGCTGTCGCTTTCATTTGTCAAGCGGATAGACGGACCGACAGATTACCGATGTTATGCCTACGAGTGATATATTAAACCTAGATGGTATTAAGATAAAAAGGCATTTTATTCGGCGGCAGTTAATTTCATAGTTTGGAAGCACGGGACAAGCTTAATTGATATTTCAAGTGTATCAACTCACGATATTTTAATTGGAGCTTATCTGTGACATCTACATGACTCAGGCTTCGGAATGTTTGAGCTTTGTCGCAGGTTGCACCATCGGCCTTGGTTTTCTTAGATTATATGTTACATATTGTTAGATGTATGGTATTTTACGTTTTGAAATACTGGTTTGTTGAGGATTTGGTAAATGTCAAGTGTAATGTTTAATTTGGTTTAAAGATCATCTAATAATGTGTTGCAATTGGAGCTTTTGTATATTATCAATGTACTGACGCAACTCTACATTTTTAGTTATGAAGACCGGCTTTGATTCGCTGTATAACTTCAAAGTTCACTACCCGAATAACGTGTGTAGGTATGTGCAGTAGATATTACGCAAAAAATATTGTATTGAATTAAAAAGTAGGTAGTGTGAAAGCTTTGATGCTGATTTTTGTGGAGGTGGATTTTAATTCTGAATGGAAATTTTTAATAATATGCTTATGTATTACACTAGTTACTACCTAGTATATTATGTTTATCATATAATATAACATCCTAGGTATACAGCTTATGCTTAACTTCATACACAAAAGCAATATTCCACAATACATTACACCCACACATTAAACAACATAGAATTTAATTTAATCCCATGTACATAAAATTGACGTCCAGTAAAATATAATATGCAGTGGTCAGTTTTATTCAAATAAAAGATTTTCAATTCGCTCGCAATGTGTGGCCCTGTGTGGCCGCACCGGCACCGCATTGCAAAGCGATATAAAATTATTATTCGTGTTATTTAAAAGTTTATGCTAATGTAGCGCTTTTCGATTTATTTATAGAATTAGCTTTTGGACTTTTTACTAACTAAATTTTCGCCCCGGGTTCGCTCCTGTAATTTTTTGAAAGTTTCCAATTTTAAACAGTTATATAGTAAATACTTATGTAAGAAGAGACGAAGGCAACATATAAAATCATAAAATCTGTTCTGTGTGGTATAACAATCATATTCTTTATTTACATGCATGAGCTGGTAATGAAATTGTACCAGTCTTGATAATTTCAGTTGAAAATACAGAGGAAAGTAAAATATATCTCATGCCTTTTGCCATAATATATTTTGTAGTCTGTATCCTATACTTCCTCCTGACATAGAATAAGAATTACTTTTATAATATTTTTATCACATAATAAATGAATGAGGAGTGTTCTATTTCTCCTAGACAACTAAGTTATGACATAAGACGTAGAGCCTTTGTTATACATCAATATTGGGGATTAAGTACAATTTTGCAATATTCTTAAGGAAACTTGACAACAACGATGCGTTTTTAACACTGAAATTTTGTATAGATGATTACTATTATAATTCATACCCGATTCATAGCTAATAGAGCACATAGAGCTGGATTTATTTTTTAACCATAAACTTAGAGAATTCGACAAATTAATATAAAAGTCATACACTAAAAACCGCAGAGCAACAGGACACATCACCTCATCGAAATAAAAGCAGAGCACATAATATAAACACTATCCAAGCGAAAGCATTAAACTCGAATTACATGTAAAGTTAGGTGTAATCCGTCGGCGCGCAAACGAGCAGCCAATCCTAAACGCATTACGTTATCGATTCGACCGCTACATGTGTCTACGCGACTACATCTTACCCCTCCCCCCTCCCCCTACCCGCTCCACACCACCACCCAATAGACAACGCAAAGTCAATATGTGGAAATAATAATAAAGGATCGCGCGGGCCGCATACGTATCGTAGCATTATCGTAGCATCGGTAACGAGTCGAGTATCCCTACTACATTCAGTTATTGCTTACTTGCTACAGGATTTATTATGAGTGCTGTTTTCAGTTTACTCGTTTATGAGGGTTTTGATTGACGCAGCTTTGCGTAGCGGCTACAACGCGCTACGTAACGAACTACGCGTAGCCGATTGATGTGTAATTTTACTACAGCTACGCGTTATAAGCTACGAGTAAGTTAATGCATTTATTTAGTAGAGAAAGTTTAAAGACTGGTGACTTTATCATATTTAGTTATAAAGATAGCCAATAGCCATATTTTGTCGTATTGGATGTTCCTTAATAATTTAAACTACATAGACGTAGCATCAATAACACAGTCGACTATCACTAAAAGCAAATAACTACTGCCTTTTTATCTATACAAAAAGAAATAAGTTATTTAGATAACAACATTCCATCGAATGATGGGAAGAACATCACAGTTTATGAAGTCAATGTTAGTTCAATTCAGAAGATTTGTATACGTATAATGAAATCGAGTATTAGCAAAGCACTTACATAAAGATACAGTTGGATTCATCGAAAAAATATAATCACGATAAAAGAATTCATTATTCGCATGGCAGCTAGCGAGCAATATATATTCATGAATCGATTCGGGCGGAATCGAATGGAATCGAGACGGACGCTCGTAATATCGATATGATGGCACATCAAATTTCATGTCGGTGCGATCTCATACTGAGGTTTTATGGACTTTGTTCTAATGTAAGTGTTTTTGCAATTGTTTCAGTCGGATATTAAATTATTGATGGTGGAATTGAATTTGATTACGACGCTACGGGCATTTGTTTACATAGGTTAATGTATAGAGTGCTAAGTGCTTTATGATTTATGTTGTGAAGTTGAATAAGAAACAATCAAACTACGACCTATATCTTTAAGGTTTTGAATATTCATTGCTCATTCTATAAATTATGTTAAACAGAAGAAAGATCAATAATATGAATGCATGTTCCACATAACATTCTTCCATAATACAATAATAAAAATTCGTAACAACTTATAATATTATGTCGGCAATATTATGAGACGAAATAGCGGATAGAAAAGAGTTCTAAAACTCCTGTAAGCCGCAAGTTGTCCAATAAACTGGTAGATAGCTACGTACAGGGCGAGCCACGGAAACTTACACATTTACCACACTCGAACAATATTACAGGACAATTTCGTGAGAGCGCAGTGTAATATTGTGTCGTGATAGGTTTTGTTGCCTTTTTATAAAAGTGTACACTTCTTTTTGCACTTTTGCTGGGAGGATATTGTTTTTGCGCTCTTTCGTTCTGTCTATACTTTGTGTTATTATATTTTCATAACTGCAATGAAAATTGTAATTAAATGCAGTGTTTGTTATATAACTTATAGTTTACATTTGCAATTATTTATAAGACCAACTAGTATTTATTTACAAAATGTTTCATAAAAATAGGTGAGGCCAGTTACCGTTTTCGTACACAACCCCATGTTCCAGTAACATGCTCAAGTCAGCTGTCGGTTTACGATCCATTCCTTTGTCCCTACATCATCCTCTGACTTCGCACTTTTGTTACGATCATATTTATTGCGCAGTAGGTATTAAGACTATAACACAATAACGACAATTTTATGTTATTATTACAATTACGGTGGCGTCAATAATAAATATCCAATCTTCCTAAATTAAGTGTTTAAATAAAAACAATATCTTAATAATCCATGTTACACTTGACAATGTTTAAAAAACGGCAACCCCAACCCGCTCTGTCATAAATAACCATTTGACACATCGGCACAGACTAAACATAAACAAATTTACCGAAAAAAACATTGCAAATCCATTTATTATCCGTTCTGTCGTGTGTATCTCGTGTCCATTAATA
>CAJQZM010004978.1:0-11398 GCA_907164665.1 Colias nastes | reverse complement strand
TAAATAATTATTATAAATTTTAACTCTGTTTTATTTATTTATTTATTCAAACAACAAAGTTAAAGTATCAAAACCATTATTCCAAATAAAATCCGGGAGCCCGATGCACCGGAGCGTGCTAACCAAATTACGTCGGTTCGTGAATTGAACTATGAAAAATAGGATTTCTTTACTACCTTCCCCCCTCCCCCCTCGCTGACAGCCAACGGGTGGGATTACTCAGATTATCGGGAACTGATATTATAACAATCGTGTATAATTTTTACGTTGAAATTAATCTTAACCGTCTTCGAAAAAAGAGTTCTTTTTTGTTAGGTTTTTATTGTTTCTAGAATATACTCAACTGCTCATCTTCATCATCAATATTGTAATAAGTACAAGTATTGTATCTGTGGCAATACTATAAATTTATGATTTTTTAATTAAATATGCCAGAAGCATCTCAAGCGAAGAAAAAATACGAAAAAGCCATACCTAAATACAAATTTGTAAATTTACATACTTCCAAACAAATCATTTGTCACTGTTTCCCCAGTATAATGTAGGGAAATTACTTTAAAATTAAACTTCGAACTTAATAAAAGATGAGCTTTAATCACTCGATGTTTTGGGTTAAAAAAATTGTGGGTAAGTATAGATAGATTTATTAAATGCAAATGTATTTAACTATTTAGTCACCACTGATCTTGTCACTTATGATGTCATGTTAGCTATGTTAAATGTTATGCAATTATTATGATCAAAGTGTGATCAAAGTCAAACAGATAATTTATACCTATAAAAAGTACCTACGGATATTCGATTACAACTGAACGGACTATGATGATTTTTACTTTAATGGATTGATCTAACAATGAAAATTTGAAAACTTGCAAGAACTTTTTTCATATTTTTGAATTAAAACCTGATCGGTCCCGAACGGCAGTCGGCAGCTAAAAAATAAATAGTAATAGTGGACAAAATAAGAACATATTTATGTAGGTATATCTAAGGTGTTATGAAGTTGTCTTTCAGCCGCCAAAGTGCAAGAAATTTTTGAGAATACATAGCGATGTTTAATAGATTTCTTATTTATTAAAAAGCAAGTGATAGCTTGTCGCCTGTCGGCGCGGCTCGTCGGTGGGAAAACACCACAGATTATAAAATAACAAAAACTATTAACCTAGCGATGTACACGAATGCCGAAGATATCAAAACATCCCGCACTTGTTTGTACTACAAAGGAAGATTAACAAAATCGTACACTTTTGTTGCGCAAGCGCATAATCGCGGCAAAGACGCCGACAAAGGGACGCCGATGGTGTGATTGAATCGTTAAAGTATAATGGAAATATTGCAATTATTAAAAAAGAAATAACGTATACACACCACCTGATCAATGGACAGGTACATATTATATAAGGATACAAATATGGGCATATTTTTTAACCGTCAAAGCTTTTATTCAATGCTCTGTCCAAATTTTCGGTATGTAATATTTATTTTATTTTTTTAATTTTGACTTAAATAAGATTTTTGTAGTAGTATCAAACAGCCTGGTATTTTACTACTTATTTGCTTCGTAAAATCTTCCGAATTTGCGTATAGAACCGAGCAATTTCTATTCAACAATGTAACTTAACTATAGCTTAATCTAAACAGGTATTATATACTTTAGATCTTAAAGAGAAAGCTAAAAATACTTAATAAAAATTGAATCTTATCCAACTTTTACCAAAATATACCCATTACTTACTCTGTGATAACGATAACATAATTAACTTAAAATATTAAAAGCGCCATCTGTCGGGAGGATGCAAAATCATCTAGTCCCTCCAGAGGGATGATTTCGCAAGTTTCCAACCCTCCTAACGTTCGTCTAAGTTATCCCACCTCAAACCAAGTTATACGTAGATGGCGCTACCAGTACCAACTTAGCTAACTTAGATTCTAATAAGAATTAAGTTCAATAAGTCATTACTTTGTTCAGTAAATATTGTTTTGTATAATTTATAGATTTTCTTGCATATTTAAGTAGTTGATGTATTTTGAATTTGTTACTTTTGGTGAAGTAAATAAAAATATAGATGTTTTACAAATATGTATATATAAATAAAAAGATATACCTATTATAAAATAAACGTTTCTTTCAGATCGTGGTCGTGGTGAAGCGCTTCTTTTTTTTAATTATAAAAATCTTTCTCTACGTAGAGTAGATACAAAACATAGATACAAAAATAATTCATTTTAAAGCATAATATTTGCTGAAAGTCAATAAATAAATGATCCATCCATTTAGTGAGGTTGTATATAATTCTATATACCTATTTTCAGATAGTTTTACAAAAATAGGAAATAAGGTTTATTGTGTAGATAGTTGAAAGCATTTCTTTATTAATACAAATCAACGATTGTCTGTGTGTTTGATCTGCAGTGAGTGCATACAAGATGTCTAGAAAACTTTCACTGACATCTACTGATAAAAAAAATATGTATGAGGTCCTGAAAATAATGGATCTTAATATATTAGATGAAAACCAGGCTGTGTTCGTAGGTCATTCCCAAAATAAAAAACAATTACCTACCCTTTACTACTTAAAATATAATGATAAAACTTACATTTCTAACAAAAATTAAAAAAAAAAAATATGGCAACTCAAAGCAATCGACAACAACATTAATCCATCAGGCCCCGGAATCACAGACACAATAGAAAATCTATTGTGTCGTGGCCCGATCGGGCCGTTCGGGGCTCAATGGGTATAAAATTTTCCAAAGATCTCAATAAGTTACAAGAAAAACATATAAGTAAACTAACAGACCGATCATTAAGCACCAATTATAACAAAGGCCGAAACAAATAAAAATAAAAACGAATACAATAATAAATATCCACCCTAGAGCTTGTCGGACCCTTCGCAACTAGTGATGTGCTAAAGCAGTTAAAAGTTTTTCGATAAAATGTTTGTGCACGCGATTTTGGTCCTTGTAGTATTTGGAGCTTAAAAGTAAAGGTTAAGAAAATGAAAAGGCTTCTTCATTCATATACTATACTATATAATAATATATTTCTTGATGGTGTAAATTTTTTACCTATCATTATAAAGTTTATCGAATGACTCAAATAAGTCAATTAATGCAAACGGTAACAATTGCAATGACATTATGTTTACTTCTAATTTTTAACTCTTAGTTGTTTTTCTTCTTAAGTAATTATATAGGATATGAAATTATAGTTTGAAAAATTCATAATAGGTATATTAAATCGATGTCTGGATACAAACGTTTCTCCTTGTAGATTTTAGAACAGTAGGCGTGTGTCTTAAAAAACTTCGTGGTCCGTAGTTTGTAAATTACGTTTTTCTATTGTAAAAAGATATAAAAGTAATTTAAATCCGATACAGCCTATCACATTTTGTTTATACCTACTAAGTAAATTTTCATCGATACATAATTTTTCTTTAAATTTATTCGCACCAAACAGGAAAAATACTTAACTGTCATCATATTTACTACAAAGCTATTGATTGTTTTCTTTTTCAGGTAAGAAGTATAATGTTTTTAAGAAATACCACGGCAGTCGACGGATTTCCCGAATTCGAGATGCACCTATAGGATGAGAAGGCATCAATTTTGTTTATTATTTGCAACAGAAAATTAAAGTTTAAAGAGTTAGTTTAAGTATAAACCTTTTTTACATTGTATAAACGTAAGATCGAAAATAGCTTGCAGCTATGAAGCTTTTTTTATCGATAAGACCAAGCACGAGCCTTCGCTTCGATCCTGATCCCCGATACAATTACACCCTGTGTGTAGACTCGTTACTGCACAATCTTCTCAACACTCCTCCGAAATACCTCACTCTCTCCCACAACAATAAGCCCTAACACAAACTCTTACAGTTCATTTTACAACAACACACCAACCCCAAAACTTTCACCTCTTTCAATAGGAGTTTAAACCTAAATACCTTGCGTATAGAAGCTTTCACTTTTCAGGAATTATTTTAGACGATACAATCAACTCAATTTGCGCCCAATCTTCTTCATCTTAGAGTTGAAATTTGTCGAATTAGAGCGTAGTTTTTCCGAAGGCAGTAGGCTTAAAACTCTCGAAACCAATTCTCGAGGGTTCGGGAGGTTTAAACCCTCCAAACAATAGATAGAACAATTCGATATTTAGCCGATTATAAACATTCAACGTAATGCTCTTAGCGAGGTGTGATTTTTGTGTCTTGAAATTCATCTTGTTTTGATAT
This sequence comes from Colias nastes, assembly GCA_907164665.1. Lineage (NCBI taxonomy): Eukaryota > Metazoa > Arthropoda > Insecta > Lepidoptera > Pieridae > Colias > Colias nastes. The sequence goes on along the minus strand of CAJQZM010004978.1, from coordinate 7,161 downwards.
AAATAGGTATATGTATAGCTAGTTGATGGTCTTATAATGAAATCCTCTTAATGTATAGGTACCTACTTATAATAATATTTGTTTATTCGATTGCGAGAGATTCGAAGCACATAAATTACGCTTACCATTTTCTTAGATTGATTCTGAGGTTTGAATTTGAAGTTTTTCAGTTTATTATTCTTTATATGTAGGTAATGTAGGCATCTGTTATCATATTACATTATAATATTCAAGGATAGTGGATAGTTTTCTTTTTCAGACATATAAGAAAGGCTCCTTGTTGTGCTATTTTACGCCCAGAATAAAAATTTAGGAGGAAAGGAGGAAATATAAATAAGTGTCTAATACCTATATAAAAAGTTTTGTAAAACGTTTCTGTTTTAGTAAGCATATTGGCTTAGGTATATTGTCTCTCACAATGTTTAGAAATACTATTTGGAGTGTAAATGAAAGTGATTTCTCTCATGACCATTCCGTTTTAATTACAAAAGCTTTTACTACAAAATAAATATTTGTTAAATAGAGTTTTGATATTTTGGGAAAAGGTATGTATTTGTAAAATAATTGAATGAACTAGTACAAGATAAGTTAATTTAGTTTTTAGTTAGCACAATGATTTAATTTCAATAGGCTCTATCAATGTTGGTGGAGGCAATGGGTTTGATTCTGATTACAGGACAGATATTATTCAATTTACTTTGTGTTTTACTATCTACTGAAAGCATTGTAAAATCGACTACCTACTAGGTTTTAGCATGTTTTCAGTTGTTTAATTTCCTTAACTCTATGTTTAAATTAAAATACAAAGCTTTTGAAAAGTCCTAGAGCAATTACATATTTCTTTATTAAAATATACAAAACCATACAGCCAATACATGTTAAAAAATAGGTAAGCTTTGCACTCATCAACAAGATTTTTAAAATAGACGTCGATTAAACCAGGCTGTAGTATGGTCCGGTGCGCACACGCATTGCGCGGCCAGTCGTGTAATGTTGTAATTGAGTGGTTCATGTGTGCGCACCCTTACATATACATGCTTAAGTATTGGGTATCCACACTCTCTATTAATAGATGTATCTTATGACACTATTTTTATGGTCATTTTTATGGTCAGTTTGCTCTGATTTTGAAGTGAGTTCTTTAGGCGCGTTGTGATAAAATTTCAAGGTCGTGGCAATACCGTCACGTCATGGAGTAAGATGATGGTTTTGGAATCTTTGAATCTTGTCAAAGAAGTTTCTCTTCTAACACGTGTGCTGGGCACCCCCGCTCTTGAATATATTAGTGGATATTGGCAGTTTTAATACCTGTAATTTAATGATAGAGTTTTTGTAGGAATCTATCTTATGTATTTAAAAGGAATTGCTTAGCCAAAACATTGTAATTTTAGAAGATAAATGCAATTTTACACAGAAAAAGGACCTAGGCGCTTAGTAAGTATAAATGTAGTTAAGTGTTTATTATGTTCAAATTAAGAGGCTTAATTAGGTTTCTAATAAAACAAAATATTTAATTGAATGTATATGTATGATGTTATTTTTTTTACCTACGCTAATGTTATTACATAGAAAGTTAATGTTTTCGAAAGCTATTCTGATAAACTTATTTATAAGGAGAAAAGAGATAAGTTACTAGTAGGTATCTACTTAATACCAGATATGGTAAGTAATTAATGTCAACCCATATCATCTCTGTAATTTGATATTATAAATGTTTATTATTAGAACTTAAATTTATACAATACAAAAAAAAAATTTGCAAATTTATAATGAAATTTCCAATAAGAATAGGTACAGCAAGATCTTGAAGATTTTCGTATAAAAAGCACAGTTTTAAAACTCTACCTACAGCATTTATTTTATTAAAACGTGATTTTATGTATGTTCATGACCAACATATTATTTCTACACACATTTAAAGTTAATAAAATATTTAAAACAGGAAAATAGTGATAAAAAATATTAAACACACTGACACTCCCTTAAAACTATCGCATTATCACGCACCGCACTAATCACTGAACTTTACAAAAGCAGCGGCCATTTTAAATTTACAACACATTAAAAAAAATAAAGTATGATAAACACTAAAGAATTGCGATAATTTCGATAGAGCTTCTGCCGTCGGGAAAGTGCCGGCGGTGGCTTGCCGTCGGCCGGCGTTCGCCATTACCCCCTCCACCAATCAGCGGGCAGAACACGCCCCGGCGAGACAGGGACAGCTACATGAGGAAAAACCACGAGTGCAACAGAGACAAAACACGTGCGTGTGTAGGGGGAAATGTTATGATGCATCGTGTTGTTTTAATATCGGTTACTATTGGTTTTTTTTCTGAAGAAGTTGGGATGAATTGCATGAGTCTTTAGTTTATGGATTTTATTTGTTTGTCACATTGAAATATGGTTGTTTAATACAAGTTGGCGAGAGGCATGATACATTTCCTTATTTTCAACAAGGTTCCTAAGTTGATGTCTATAAGTTTTATATTTTGCTGAAAATAAGATTTACAGAATTTTAACTAATAATTGTAGTGTTTATTTAATATTTCTCAAAAACTGTATTAGAAAGTATATTTATACTTTTGAACAGTATGGACATCTAAATTAGTTATACCTAGGTATGTTTACAATAAAGTTACAGATAGACTGATAATTGAACAGTTTGTTTACTAAATTTGCTAAAAAAAATTCATAACCAAAAATTCCGAAAACTTCACCAATAAAACAAAACATAGGTAGGTACCCAACTTTCAATAAAATACTGGTCATAGAAACTAAAATTTATCGCAGGCAAGAGTCAAATAGTTGAATATTTTGAACATGACCAAGAGTCAAATTCGGATAGTTGAATATTTTGTATGACAGACTCGCATCGGTATGTAGTATCTACCTATGTGTGTATTGCATTTGTGTGCAGTGTGCAGGGAAAACGGAGCCGAAAATGCTTTCAGAATTTTTTCGATTATTCAAAAGCAATGTTGGCATTTCATACATCTAGAAATGTAATTGTATTTTTTGTGTACAGTCTGCGTTTAGTGTTGTTTTCTAAAGGTAATAGGCTTAGAGAAAAATTTTGCAACTACCTACCTACTTACATAAGTTAAATTAAATTTTTTGTTGAGATGTTTAGGTTAGTTTTATTTTTGTAAGTAGGTACTTACATAGGTACTGTTTATACAAATTATCACAATTATAATTTAAAACTTAAGATGATTTATGTTTTTCAATAAGTTTTTTTCTCTTCCAAATGAATGCCATTTAAAGCAATATATTACATAACCCGTTAAATACAGTTACATTATAATTCGTTCCCCTAAATTACAGATGTATCTCAATAATTATAAATTCAAAATTCTTTGTTTACTAAGTATTCATTGCTGAAAGCATGGGCGTAGCTAGCCATGGACTCAGAGTGGGGCAACAGTATAAAAAAATATGTAACCTGCAAACTATACCCAAGGTCTTATCCCGGTTAATTTTTTGATAAGTAACGGTTACACCCTGTATCTGTATGTACTGGTATGTACACGGAAAAAATAAATAGTCAATTGAGTTTTCTATATTATGTACTAAGTACATAGATTTAATAATTATAAAAAAAACCGGCCAAGTACGAGTCGGATTCGTGTACCGAAGGCTCTCTATTAACATGTTTTTTATATGTTGTAACTTTAAATTTATGTTTTTTGCATTTTTTTCCTTTATTTGTGCTTTAGGGCGTTACTTCGTACAAAATTTCAAAATTCTGTGTTCACGGGAAGTAACCAGCTGTAGGTTTTGATTCCTTGCGACCCTTGTGAATGTCGAAAATTTTCAGCAAAAACGGCTGTATCTCGTGATATCTCTGTTTATTCTTTGCATACCCACACTTACTCATAAAATTGGTTGTCTGTAAATTCGGTTTACTGACGATAGTTGAACGTGACAACGGCCGATTGTGCTTCTTTGTCGCTCGTTCCGCGCTGTCGCTTGCACTTCAAGCCTTACGGAACGCCTCAGAGCGAGGTAACGCCGCATGAGTCATGTTTTTTCGTGCGTGCAGCCGGCTATCGAATTATAAGACGTTATCACGTCAAAAAAATTACTTGATTAACCTTTTGCGATAACCCTAACTATGTTGTGTTCTTTGAACTTTGAACAAAAAGGCGTATTCTTTATTATGAGTGATAGGCCTTATTACGAGCAATATTTCTATACTAGTGCCAAGTTGCACTCTTTAGTTTATAGGTAGAAAAAAATAAAAACGAAAATTTGAAAAAGAAAATACTATTCGGTATTCGGAGATGATTTTTTTTTTTAAATAAAACTGGAAAATAAGCGCCCAAGAATGCGTTATCAGCCTATAATTTAAAACAATACATATCTTGGACAATTAAGTTTTCAGATATAATAAATAACAGAGAGAAATTTTTTTGATCAATTGGAACAATGGGGTCTGTAAAACGGGCGATAAAAAATCGACGAAAATTGGAAAAAAAAAACGCCAAAATTTGTTGCTTTTAGTTGCTAAAATGACGATTTGGTTGCCGAAACCGTCGCTTTTAACTTTTAATTAAGGTAGCGTGAAAAAATCGGAAAAAGGGATAGTTCTATGGATAAATACAGGTGAATTTGTTGCTGTAAAAAAATTTGTGTAAATTTTGATTTTTTCCATAAACAAATTATTTTCTCATATTAAGTTACCGAAATAGTAGCTGGAGTGGGCGATTTTTCAGCCAACCAGTTTCAAAATTAATTCTACTTTCGGTTTTTATTTTGTTGCTGACTCTAGACACTGTGATAGTGAACAGCACAAGCAGCAATAAATTATTTTCTCAAGTTTAACTACCGACAATCGTCAGTTAAGTTGGGTACTTCCCATCGTTTTGAGCAACAAAATCGTCATTTTAGCAACTAAATTAAGCAAAAAATAAAAATTTTCTAAGCGATCCTGAAAAAAGGGTCTTGACAGACAGACTAACGGACAACATATTATGATAACAATATGATCCTGGGTTCTTTTTTTAGTGTTCCCAAAGGAAAGGAAAAAACATTTCGTTTTTCAGGAACGGGTGGAAGTATCAAGTTGAAATTTATATGGAATATGTACCTACTCAAATCTATACGGTCCCTTAAAGCTGTGAAAAAATCTAACTTATAAGCCAACGCAATTAAAAGCCGTTTATGCAATTTTCGACATTTCCGTAAACACAGCGTTCTGAAATTTGGTAAAAAGCAATGTCTTATAAGTTATTGCACAGATAAAGAAAAAATTGCTAAAAGCATAAATTTAAAGTTACAAAATACTTAATAAAAAGTCGACTCACGACTTTCGAGTGTGAATTTTCTTACGGATATAAAGTATTGTAGTTAGTTCCTAGATAATTTAGTTTTTTTAGGTTTGGTTAGGTACCTTGCAGGTCAGAACCAGGGTGGGGCAAGTGCCCCACCCTGCCCCACCGTGGCTACGCCCATGGCTGAAAGCGAAGGGTACATATTATTAAAATTATTAATTTCTTTGTTTTCGTTAAGATCCCATCTCGATCGTTAGGCTGTGTTAAAATTATCTCATAGGTAATATTATGGTATTTCCATTTTATTATATGTAGGTAGGTATTTTATTTTCAAGTCATTAGGTCATAGCTTACAGCCTTTGTTTTAGTAGACCTAGGTCTAAATATTCCATAGATTTTATAGAGCGTATAGAACCTGAAAGACTGTCTTGGAATTATCAATATAAAAAAGTAGATGAAAATGGAAAAAAAAGTATTGTTTTCTTTATAAATAGATAACACACAAAAAATGTGGTTTGCGGAAGATACGGCACATCAAATTGGCCACAACGCGATCTAATCTGTAACCTATCGGTGAAAAGGATTCCACCTTTTTTAATACCACTGTTTGGTGTAAGGCATAGGCGACTCTATCATATATTTATTTACTCTACAAAAATTGAGGGGAATTTTCATTACCTAAGCAATGTTTTAGCACTAATTAAATAAGTATATTATTCTGTGTTACAAGATTACAATTAAAAATGCTATTATAATTTGGAATCAATATAAGACATTATAAATAGGTAAACGATGTTGCTTGTATAAAATTGATCATTATTATAAGTAAATGTTATTACTAGGTATAATAAAGTATGTATCTACAAATACAATATCACACTAGAACATTGCTATATTTCCAAAGGTCTACACAGCAAAGTTATAATTTATCATCGATAGGTACTAATAAATTTATTTCGCTAATATTATGTACGATTATTTTAGTGCCTATTTCATTCATACATGGTTTTTTATTAATTATACTTCAATACCCACTAATATTTCTCATACAATACACCAAAACCCGCTAACCGCTACTCCGCCAACCGCTACACGATAACCCGCTAACCGCTCGCGTCCGCCGCTCACACCGTGCAATCTATCGGCATGCACAAAGCATTCGTTACTTAGCCGCGCCGTTGTGAGCCGCCGGTGATGCGTGTAAGGCGCTGCAGCTGCCACTCTCGCTATCTTATTGTTTATGTGCTTTATTGTCTTATGTTTGATTGGTTGGTAGTTATAGTGTATTGCGTAAGTCTAGGTCATTTGTTTTCAGTAGAGTCAGTAATAGTGTACAGGATGTACCTATAAACTTAGGTGGTAGATAGAGGGTTGAGTCGAATTGAGAGTGTGATTTTTTTAGGGTTTTAAACAAATTATGTGAAAATATAAACATATCCAAATGTTAATTATTGTTAATTGTTATACAATTTTAAGTGGAAATTTTTCTCTCTACTTTTATAATTATTTAAATAATTGCACCTAATTCGCGTAAAACGGTTCTCGTTTGAATTAGATAGGGAGATATCAAATGCTTATAAAAGACAGATGACGGATTACAAGACTTTTGAGTAGGTATGGAAAATTTGCAATATTAAAATTAAATCTTCGACCATCAAATACATACCAATAAAAATCAATTTAAATCAATCGTAATTAAATATAAAGTAAAAAATAAATCGCACGTAAATGATATAAAAATAAAGATTAAAGCTATATAAAGATTGTACAATAGCCGCGCAATGTTACAAAACGGGCGAAGAACAATCCCTTACAAATAGGAACCAAAGAATATATGTATCTAGCGATGCGTAAATTAAGGATCAGACGCTATTCACCCAAGGTAAGT
>CAJQZM010004970.1:0-10080 GCA_907164665.1 Colias nastes | reverse complement strand
ATACTAGCTTTCGTCCAGCGCAATTTTGTATTAGGACTCTTAAGATATATTTTTACTCTGAAGCGCATGCGCTCATAATCATGGTTGAGTAATTTTTGTGTTTAGGGAATGTTTGGTCATTGCAATTTGTCTGACTGATTAAATATAACATTGTAATAGTTATCTTAATAACATATAAAAAATCAGACATTTAAAAATAAATTAAGTTCATTTATTAGAGCTTTAAAGCGTCTGATAAAAGTTTTGGCTCAGGTGGCGCAGGTGTCACCGGTAGAGCTCCACAAACATTCAGGTATTAAAAAGTACACTAGACTACTGTGAACCGAAAATTATATGCTTTAGAATAAGGGTCTTCAACGTGCGGCCCGCGGGCCGCATGCGGCCCGCGGCAGCATCCTTGGCGGCCCGGCATTAGTTTACTCAAAATGAGGTTCATATGTATAGAAATTGTTTTTATGTATTTAGTTAAAACAAGTTGTAACTTGATTTAGTAATATCAAATTATTGTGATGGCAGCAAGTTCAAGTAGAAAACGGAAGGTCGTTGATGAACACAGATTATTTCAAGATAAATGGACGAATTTATATCTTTTCGTCTGTGTCGGGGAAAAACCCATTTGCCTCGTATGTAATGAATCAGTTTCTGTGGTGAAAGAATACAATATCGAGCGTCATTATGAGTCAAAACATTCTAGTAAGTTTGCACATCTTCAAGGACAATTACGAATTGATAAGGTGGAGACTCTGAAGAAACAACTTAAAAAACAACAAAATTCTTTTCACAAACAAAATGAAGATAGTGAAGCAAGTGTAAGAGTTAGCTACATAATTTCGGAGAAAATTGCTAAGAAGTCAAAACCATTTACCGACGGTGAATTCATAAAAGAATGTATGGAGGCCGCAGCAGAAGTTTTATGTCCCTCGCAAAAACAACTTTTTTCCAAAATAAGTCTCTCCGGCGTTACAGTTGCAAGGAGGGTAGAAGAATTGGCTAATGATATCGAACGATCATTAAAGGAACGCGTGTCGCAATTTGTTTATTACTCCATTGCACTCGACGAAAGTACCGACATAACTGACACCGCTCAACTGGCAGTGTTCATTCGCGGCATTGACGTTAATTTTGTCGTTACCGAAGAAATGGCTGCTCTTTTTCCTATGAAAGGCAGTACAAGAGGATGTGATGTATTGGAATCGTTCAATTCCGTCATAGATAGATGTGGACTCAAATTATCAAATTTGGCTGGAATTTGCACAGACGGCGCACCATCTATGGTTGGAAAAAACGAAGGACTTGTTGCTTTAATAAAGAAAAATAATCCCGATGTCTCTTTAATACAGTACCACTGTATTATACATCAAGAGAATTTAAGTGCTAAGTCAGTTAATATTCAAGACGTTATGAGTATTGTGGTAAAAACCGTTAACTTCATCAAATCTCGAGGTCTTAACCACAGGCAATTTCAGGAGTTTTTAAAAGAACAAGACGCCGAATATGGTGACATTAGCTATTTCTGTGATGTTCGTTGGCTTAGCAGGGGAAAAATGTTAAAAAGGGTGTTCGATTTGCGAAAAGAAATTGCAGCATTTATGCTTAATAAGAATAAAGCTATTCCACAGTTTGGTGATGAAGCATGGCTAAGTGATTTTGGATTTCTTGTTGATATAACAGCACATCTCAATGATTTAAATAAGAAATTGCAAGGAAAAGATAACATGGTTCATGAACTATTTGACGCTTTAAAAGCGTTTGAAGTGAAGTTGGAGTTGTGGATCAATCAGTTAAAAAATAATATGACCACACATTTTCCACATTTATCATCATGTCGAATTCTCAACATGGACAAATATATTACCGCGCTGCTGGATCTGAAAACACAATTCGAGTCGCGTTTTACCGATTTCCGAAAACATGAAAAAAGCTTGAATTTGTTTGCTCGCCCATTCCATGTTTCTGTCGAAGATGTCCCTGATGATGTTCAGATGGAGTTGATAGAATTACAATGCAACTTTTCTTTGAAAGACAAATTCAACTTAGGATTGTTCGAGTTCTATTCAAAATACATCACTACTACACATTTTCCTAAGATAAGAGACCATGCACTGAAAATGACATCTCTGTTTGGTACCACACCACATACCTGTGCGAGCAGTTATTTTCTCGGATGAAAAACGTTAAGTCGAAGACAAGGAGTAGAATCACCGATATTCACCTTGAAAACAGTTTGAGGATTTCAACAACCACCATAGGGACTGATATTGATAAGCTAGTTAAGAATAAACAATGTCAATCGTCTCATTGATTTCAATTTCAATTACTTTTAGTACTGTAAAATTAAATAATAAATAACTTTAAATATTATTGTTAGTTTTTATTTCAACATTCTTACTGGAACTGAAAAAAACAGATAAAACCGCGGAGCGCAGCTAGTAATAAAAAGTTTTTGTTTTATTGCGGCCCACCGAACAAATATCAAAGTATAGTTGGCCCTTGGCTTCATAAACGTTGAAGACCCTTGCTTTAGAAAATAATTTGTGTCTTACGGCTCTGGGATCTTACTCTATCAATGAAAAATGTAAAACCTTCAGAAAATTTGTAGCAAATATAGAACTACATGGGTATGTATGACAAAACAGGCCTTCTAATTTATGATGAGTATAATTATTAATTGTTAAATATTAAAATAACAAAATGCGCTGGGATTTGCGCGATAACGTTTTAAATATATGCAAGAGAAGCAGGTAGGAAACTAGTTTAAAGTTTAATGTACGGATAAGTTGTAGCATACTTTTTAAGCACTATTAAAGGTAGACTAGGGAAAAAATAAAACCACAAATGTTGTAACAAAAGTAAAGTACTTTATTAACATTTAACAGATGATTTCTCTATTACGTATATAGATTCTAGAGTATTTACAATGTACAATTCGCCTTAAATATATTTGTAAAATGCCTTACAATTGTAATGAACACATTCACTCTATTTCAAGGCTTATATAAAAGTTTATCGTTTACGCAGTTCTAAACTTAAAATGAATATAAAAATATGAAAAAAATATCGTCTAAAAACGTAATTAATCGCGTCCAATAGCGTGCGTGGCCTCCGGGCGGTCGATCCGCACGACGCAGTCGGCGAGCACGAAGTAGCCCTCGTAGTGCGCGGCGTCCGGCGTCGTGTCGTAGTGGTAGTGCCCGCCCTCGCCGTGCGCGCTGTACCCGTGGAAGTGCTGCACGCGCAGGTCCAGGCCCTGCAGAATGCACAGTTTATATAACGTGTTTTGGATTGAGATTCATGTATGAGAATTTTGTGGGTTGGGCAATGTAAAAAATATAACAGGCTTTTGGTGTCGTTTAAATTTTTTGTATATTATGATGTGTGTATTTTTTATCAATTTTTTAAATAATGGATATTTTCTTTAATTATTCTCAATTTAAATAATGTGTGAGAGAGAGTACTCTACGAGAGTACACAATATGTATAATAATTTATATAAATTCTTATCATAAGTAGTCAAGAAGATAATTTCTAGCGCTCTCACCATATCGCCGGTAACCAGCGTGCCCACGTGCATGATGGGCGCGGTCATCTCGAAGTAGTGCAGCCACGCGTCCACGTCCGAGTCGGTGCAGAGCGGACTGGCGGAGAAGTCCGGCATCACGTGGTGCTTCACCTTGCCCGCGCGCAGCACGAACGCACCGCCCAGACCTAGGAGCAAATAGATTAATATTTTTTTAAGTGTCGTTGTGGTTGTACAATCCCAATATATTGATAGATACAAATCGAATTGATATATTGATAGACAAATGTTTATCTGTGTTATTTAATTAATGCTTAAAGGACTTTGTTATATAAAATTCAGTAATCTTGTTAAAATATAATGTAACTATCGAATATTGGCCGACTTACCGACGACTTTGTCCCCGTAATGTTCTTTCAAAGTCTCTCTGATCGCTGTAATGAAGTTTGATGGACCAATACGTTTCTTAACTTCTACTTTTATGACCTGAAACCACACACACATAAAATTCATTTCAATGCGAAACTCCAATATATACCATTATGTTATATTTTGATATTATTAATTGCTTTCAAATATTATCCCCTTTTTACTTAAGTTGCTTTATTTGAGTATGACTTGTCCGAAAGTGCCAAAGTATTATAGAAGATACCAACCTTGCCAGGTTTCCCCTCCGACAGCAAGTAGTTCCCGAGCAGCGCGGTTCTGGTCTCGTTATTCGGCAGCTGCTGCTGCAGGAAGCGGCCGCTGCCCTTGGCCGCGCCCACCGGCGTGATCGACACGATGCGCGTGCCTTGCTCCACTGAGCCGTCGCGGACTGCCATGTTTATGATACCCTAGGGACAGAATATGAGGAATAGAAATATGAGTTACTTGTTTAATGGGCGTTTTATGTAGCAGTTCTAATAGGTATTATAACTTTTTTCAAAAATCGTTTAAATAATAGTTGAATATGTAATAATTATCTAGTATCAGACGTTGAAGAACGAAGATATTATGCAAATGATAGGATCGATTTGTTAATTATTTTTTATAAATATGTCGTGTATATTAATACATAACTACCTAACTACTTGTCTATTAATGTAAGTATTGGGACAATAAAGCATCATCTCTTTTTTAATTTAAAAAGATTCCCGCTTTGTTGTCCAATAATCAAATCATTAATCACCTCGCAGTTAACGCCAATGTACGGCCAGGGTCCAGCGCCGGCGCCGGCCAGCAGCGCGGGGTCGCGCGCGAGGTGCCGCAGCAGCGCCGCCAGGTCGTAGATCTTGTCGCGCTGCACCAGCGGCACCAGGTACGGGGGACCGCCCAGCTCGATGAGCTTCGCATTGCCTGACAACCCTGGGGCACGGAAATTTTCATGTTTTTGTCTCAAAAACTTTTGTATACTTAATAAATACGATATTCTTTGCAATAAAATAATTTAGAGAATATATTTGTCTTTCTTTTATTTACATTCTCAGTAAATAATTATGTTTCAATATTACAACATACGTTCTTACATAATTAAATGTAGGACATTATCAAGATAAACCCCACCTTATGAACACGCCATAAGATATAATTTATAACATCGAAGGAACTATGAGATAACAATCATCACATAATCTCAATAACAACAACGAAAGTGCTACTGTGTCATATTTATGTTTATTTAAGATACTACTGATTTATTCAAATATTAAATAACACTAAGCCATAAAATTTCATTAGCAAGTTTTTTATACCACATGATAATTTGATTCATTGTTTATAACTAAAATGGTTAACTATTTTCCTATAAGGTTGTAGGTATATGCTATTTTTATATTTTTTGATTTTAAGTAGGATATTCACAAACCTGGAGTGGTCAGATCAAATGGTGCTTTTCTGAGGTCTGGACATTCTTCTGCAGAGACGCTGACCGACTCGAACGTGTTTCGGAGACCTCGAGATAATACTGGAAGAAATATATGTATTTTTTGTAACTTTTTAAAGAGTGATGAGACATTAATAGGATGAATACGTATTTTACATAGGTATATGTATTATAAGGCTCTTATTAATTCTGGTATAGATCGATGGTAATAATTATTAAAACTTAACCTAAACATTAATTTTGGTAAGAATAACTCAAAAACTACTGGACCGGTTTTGAAAACTCTTGATCCTGTACAAGTTTTAAAGACAGGACAAGTGTTTAAAGAAAGTGCATACACTAACAGGCTATAACTTAAAAGTATACACTTTAAAAGAAAAAGGGATTATATTTACAGTACTAAAGTAGGTAAATCTAACTAATGAATTCATAAGCTCTTATACTAATCTATACATATAATAAATCTGTAGAAGGGTCAATTCTGTACATTGAAAATATTGAAAAAATAAATAGCAGGGGGTGTTAACTACTGGATCGATACCAAACCCAAATATGTGATTAAAAAAATTTTTGTCTGTCTGTCTGTCTATATGTGAAGACATCACGTGAAAACTAACGGTTCGATTTCGATGAAACTTGCTATAATTATACCTTATTAGCCTGGGCGTAAAATAGGATACTTTTTATCCTGAAAAAATACGTAGAAAAAAAATTAATCTTAATTTTTCAGTTTTATCCATAGCTACGTTGTTCTGTAGAACCGCGAACACACGTTGCGTATTATTATAGGCCTAGCCGTATTTGGGTCCAATAGATATTTATAAGATGTCATTGTCAGAGTTACTCAAAATGGAGAAATAAACCACGCGAAGACCGACATACGCGCGGACGGAGTCGCGGGCGGAAGCTAGTATTTAATAAACCTTACGAACTTACCTTCAGCCACTTCTTCCAACGGTGGTGTGTACAGGGATTTCTCCTGTATTGGCACTTTGGAGTAATCTATTGAAGCCATTCTATAATATGAGAAACAGGTTTTATTATCAAATATCAATGAAACATAACATAAAATAAATTAACAAACTACTTGAATAAAAATATCGAGCAAAAAGTAGCCAATTTAAACATTTCATTAAGAGTTTTCAATGATATTTAGAACTCACTTCGGAACAATATTTTCGTGCAAGGCCGCAGTGTTTACATTCACGAGGACAACATTTAGGAATGCTCCAAACGCTATTAAAGTGACCATCTTTCAATTGGGACAACTTTAACAACTAATTTTTATACATGAGACAATCTATGGGTTAGGATTGATGACCCTTGAGTAATAAAACAGCTCATACGTACGTTTTTGTTGATTTGATGTCAGCTGAGCGAGGTCAGGGTCACTAGAACCACGTGATCGAAGCGACGTGTTCTTTCTATGGTGAACCCGCACCGACTGCCGCCGGCCGGCGATTTTACATAATATATTTTACTCTCAAATTATATCACAATAACTTGGTGACTGTGGGTTTGTTTGCGTTGCAATTGACATAACATTGCATTTAACCTATCGATAGATATGAGTGGTAATGATAGGCATCGGTTAACCTTATGTTGTTATGATGGGTAAGCAAATCATACTCATAGTAGTTCAATAATTAGTGTTTTTGTTGCATTTTTTCTACATATATTTGTAATTACCACACACGGACACTTATACTTCCCGTATGTATATATTTATGCAATATTCTTCCTTATCTCAAGTGCCTACCAACAATTAACGGCCACTATAATGTGAAGGTTATGTATAGAAATAAAACGATTTTATGTAAACAATATTTTATTATCAACCATCAACCAAGTCTTATTGCTTTAAATTAATATCAAATCCCTCAACTAAATAAAATGTTTTTGGCATTCATATCTCAAATTGACTTTTATACATTTACAACAAAGTTACAAACTTTGTAAGTGCACACAATAAATTAAAAAGTCAACCATCCTTAACTAAAACAACATTATTTAAGCATTGCATTTTCCTCTCTTAATAAAATAATAAATAATACAAAGATAAGGCAAAATGTGCGTTGAACACTTTGACGAACATACAATATTACATCCAAGTCTCAACCAAAAATGTGGCCACAATACACGGCGATACTTTCAAATAAACATTATTAAATATATATTAATTTCGTTACTTCAACAATAAGGTGTCCAAATCAATTTATTATTTTTTTTAAAGTCGCCGTGTATTTGAGCGCCTAAATCTTGAATTATCCTACAGGTTTATGAACACAGCCTTGTTCAGATACATAGTAATAAATATAATCAACCAAAGCGCTGATAGTAGGTCAAAATGTGCGCAGTTACGTAGACTTTTCATTGTGAAATATAATATAAATAAATAATAGAATATTTAGGAACATAAGATAACATGACATGGTCAATGGTGAATTTGACTATTAGTTTGAAGAAATTTGAACTTTCTTAAATAAGAATTAAAATGGAATTCAAAGAGGAATATAATTCTAATGAATACAAATTGTATAATACCATCAATATAAATTTATATTACATTTCAAAATGAAAAGCCATTTTACATTCTTGTAGGTCATAAATAAGGACGAGTAGGTACACATCTTACATAAGGTACAATACACACGACTCAGTCGCGTCTAGGCTATAAATTGTGATGATAATATTTATTTATATTTAGTAGTAACACTAGTCCTAAATTCTAAGTAAGTCGCAGGATTTAATCCTGTAAATAGTCTTATATTTAATAATGCTACACATTTCACTGCAATCTTTTCGTAAAATAGTGATTGCTTAGATACAAATAATTTTGAATCGTGCTGAATTCTAACTGAAAGGAGTGATTAAAAAAAAGACGTGTGGCACTCGGGGACTGCCGCGGTAAAGCTATTGCATGCTATGCCTTCAAGCCACACCTCCGAGCCCGTCGGAGTGGGGAGCGTGATTTTTTTTTCGTTACGGAATTTCTGGATTCGGTCCCCGCGCTCAAGGCCCGCGATAGAAGCTATGCAATAGCTTAAAAATACTTATTATTTAAATATGTTGAAAATATCGTCAAATGGAACATTATCGTATTATTATCATTGAAAGAACAAAAAACGAGCATCTTTATTATAAAACTTAATTTTTCGTTTATATAAAAACCACACATTTTGTTCTAAAACCCGAATAAGTAATTGTTCTATCTGCAGTCATAAAACATTATGTAACAGTCAACACTCAACTTTCGAACAACACGCGTTATCGAAAAAATAAATAAAACATTACCATTATTGATACCAGTGACTCGTTTACAAAAGTATTATATAGTTTTATCTTACACATTACTTGTATATTCACAAGTTGACTTTGTCTTGAGTTCAATAGTTTCCTTTACTTTTCTTCCCTTTATGTCTGTCAAACACTAGTTTAAAACTACTGTTACAAGGAGGATAAACAACCAAACACACAATCATAAGTCTTAAACTTATTTATTTATACTTAATATTTCAGAATAAATTAGTCAATTACCTACGCTAGTCAGTCACGCTCGCACTAGGGAATGAAATGTTGGATGTCAGTTTATTCATTTGCACACTATAAATTACTGGAATCTTAAAGATATAGCTTACACGTTTCCATTCATTGGCACCAACATTCTAATTTCACGTTTCGGTCACTTTATCTAATAATTAACATAAGAAAAAAGTAATTGAAGGAAGAAGTTGATATTCATTTTAGGATTTTTTTGAATTAATTTAATGTGCATTTACCGGACATATACACCAGGTATTATTACAAACTTTGTTGTGCGGTATTGGGTAATGTATGGTGTAATATTTTGACATGGAAAAAAAGTCATCGAAGTTCGTATTCAACAAGATAAACATTATAAAGTAGAGTTGTTTAAATAATTAATTATTACATTTCTCAAGTAAACGACACAATTATCTTTTCTTGGGTACTTTTTATCACACTTCAAAACGTTTATTTACACATATTATTTTCTGGAACATTATTCAACTACCTACAAGTATACTGAACAATTAAATCGTTACGATCGACTAAAACTCGTATATGAGAACGTATACGCACATTGCGTGCGCGTACGTTAGTAATGCGTCACAATAATGTCACCCGTATACTTGGAACTTAAATGTTACAAATACTATGCGAGTTGGCCGACTTATGCCAATCGTGTACTTAGGTTTATATGAACATAGTAAAAATCTTGTGTGTGTACGATCTGCTGTACAAGATCCTGCGATGCAGTACTTGTTCGGTCGTATTGCAGTCGTGTACGTATCCAGTCACGTCTGCACTAAGCTCTGCGTATATATAGGTTAAATTACACAACATCGTGTGGCACTAGCATGTGCACACACTGCAGGCGCGTACGCATAGGGTCACGCCTATGATAGATAGATTATGTATTCATGTATAACCACACCTATAGGCGAAATTATATATCATCTTGCGGCACAAGCATGTGCGTGTACGGATTGCGAGACTGTACGCAAGGTGTCGCGCCTACGCATACGCATATGTTTATTTTTTTTATCATATATTTTTTTTTTGGCAATAAATTTCTTTTCTTTCTTTCATATGTCGATGAGCTACGTATATTTACTCGTCAGTGTGGTTATGTATCGTCGTGCGGCACGAGCGTGTGCGTGCGGTCGTGGTGCAGCTG
>CAJQZM010004959.1:0-14710 GCA_907164665.1 Colias nastes | reverse complement strand
TAACGAAAAAATGTTACACTAAATTTTTTTCCAACCCCGATAAAGAAGTTTCACTTCAAAAATAAAAATAAACATACGTTTCTTTCAACCGGGTATCAAGCAAAAATATCTAGATGCAACTTTTTTGAAAGCATATTTTTAATTGTCATAATATCTAATTATCTATACAAATAAACTATTTTTTTTAATATCCACATAATTTCCAACGTGTTGTCACCCTACACAACATAAACAGCGCACACATCAGCACCCAATCACTTTCATTGATTTTTATTTATAGTTACATTCACAATAATTTTAAGTGTTTGTTCCTTGAAATATTCGTAACTGCTTTGCTTTCCTGTTCTTGAACGTTTTGTGGGAAAATTTGATTTATCCTGTCACTATGTAACAATAAATAAAATAAAATAAAGATATTTATTTAGTGCTTAAAATATATTCCGTAATTATAACTAACTAGCTGTGCCCCGCGGTTTTACCCGCATTGATCCGCTCCTGTTGGTCTTAGCGTGATGATAATTATTGATATATGTACCTACATATTATAGCCTACAGCCTTCCTCAAGGCTCAATCAATAGGCTATCTAACACCGAAAGAATTTTTCAAATCGGACAAGTAGTTCTCGAGATTAGCGCGTTCAAACAAACAAACCAACTCTTCAGCTTTATAATATTAGTAGAGATTCAATTCGCGTGTTACTATGCTAATTCAGAATTTAATCTATATCTGTGCCAAATTCCATTTAAATCCGATCAGCTGTTTTGAAGAGAAGTAACATCAATCAACATCAACAAACATTCTTAATTTTTATAAAATTTTCATGTTCAGTAACATAGGATTTCGTTAAACTTTAAAAATCAGATTTTCTTTCCGAACCGAAGGTAAATTATCATTTTTCTGAATTTTGACGATTCAAAATAGTTTCTAAACGGAATTGAAAAAATATATTTTACATAAGTTTGACATAATATTATAGGCCACGATTTCCTTGGGAATTTCCGTTCACTACGAGAAAAGTCGCGGGCGGGAAGTTAGTAATCTAATACTAATATTATAAAGCTGAAGAGTTTGTTTGTTTGTTTGAACGCGCTAATCTCGGGAACTACTAGTCCGATTTGAAAAATCCTTTCGGTGTTAGATAGCCCATTTATCGAGGAAGGTTATAGGCTATATTATATCATCACGCTACGACCAACAGGAGTGGAGCCACGGGGGTGAAACCGCGCGGAGCAGCTAGTGAATAGTACTTTTAATAATTTCTTTGTTTTTCGTGATAATGGTCGAGTTTCGTTGGATAACAGCGCACTGGCGTGGAAACTCGCTTTCTACTTGGTTTTTATCACTGCATATCACTGCGTTTGTATTGATAAATAACATTGATCACACGTAGAAATTGTTTGTATGTTTGTTTGTAACGCGGCAATACGATTGGGACGTTTTTGATGGGTTTCATTATAATATCAGATTATTTTTGTACTTTAGGTAGATAAATATTATACCTATTCATAAAAAATAATAATAATTTTCCTGAATGTCTTATACAACACCGCTTGCAACCGACTTTAAAAATAAAGAGAAGGTTTTCAATTCAACTGTATTATTTTTTGTTTTTACCTCAATACTTTCGTCAAAGTGAACCCATTTTGTTTAAGTATTTTTTTTTCGTTCGTATTTTTGAATTATTGAAGGCGTTTATTAGTAAAAATAATTATTTGACGACATTTTTTGTGATTAAATCTAGTGGTAGTATCATCATCACTACATAGTATAAAACAAAGTCGCTTTCTCTGTCCCTATGTCCCTATGTCCCTATGTCCCTTTGTACGCTTAAATCTTTGAAACTACGCAACGGATTTTGATGCGATTTTTTTTAATAGATAGAGTGATTCAAGAGGAAGGTTTATATGTATAATAAAATCCGTTAAATAGTGGAGAAGTACTGTTATTTTTGAGGTTTCTAATGTGATGTCGTAAATAATTACATTTTTTCCGCTTTCATTGCAAACGCAGGCTGAACCCTAGGAGTTTTATCAAAATAATGTACTAAGTATTGTACACATTGAAAAGGTCTACAGAAAAGTCCGCGATGGTATATATCTATCTCTTATGGATAACCCACAATAACTTTTTTTTGTCATTTACTTTTTACGACAAATAATGGTTAATTTTCGAAGCGATTTTAACCAATACAGCATTTATCCTTAACCAATTAAATAGCTTGAATACATTGTTCATTTAATATAGATCTATATGGCCCTTCACACCGTATGATTTAAGTGAATATTTTCGTAGATATTACAGATTTAAAAATTGCGGGACGTAGTGTTTGCGGCGGTACCGGGCGGCCGCCATTGCACCCGTGCGAAGCCGGGGCGGGTCGCTAGTAACTCTATAAAATAATTAGACATCAATATACCTTATCTATATTTAGATGTATAATGCATCTGCCCCTTACCCCAATAGGGGACATGGGACTTCACTTTTAATATCAACAAAATTACAGATTTTAATTCTATATTTATGCCCCAAATCTCCATACCCCACGGGACGCAACTAAATATTTATACATTACTAATACCTTTCTAACAATCCATACTAATATCTAGTACATATATTATTATTAGTCTGTGCTAATATTATAAAGCTGAAGAGTTTTTTTGTTTGTTTGAACGCGCTAATCTCGGGAACTACTGGTCCGATTTGAAAAATTCTTTCGTTGTTAGATAGCTCATTTATCGAAGAAGGCTATAGGCTATATTATATCATCACGCTAAGACCAACAGGAGCGGAGCCACGCGGGTGAAACCGCGGAGCGCAGCTAGTTTAGAATAATTGCTTTTAGGGCCGATTTTTCAATGCTTGGATAAAACGTATTCGTCGAATAATGTATAAAACTACCATTTTAAAAACGTATTCTAAATGCCCGTATTTGACAGTTTACGTGACATTTTAATATTATCGTGTAATACTTTATTGGACGGATAAGTTTTATCCAAGCACTAGCTGCTCCGCGCGGTTTCACCCCCGTGGCTCCACTCCTGTTGGCCGTAGCGTGATGATATATAGCCTATAGCCTTCCTCGATAAATGAGCTATCTAACAACGAAAGAATTTTTCAAATCGGACCAGTAGTTCCCGAGATTAGCGCGTTCAAACAAACAAACAAACAAACAAACAAACTCTTCAGCTTTATAATATTAGTATAGATTGAAAAGTCGGCCCTTAAACTAATAACCACAAACAATATAATACTGTACTAGTAATAATAACTGGTAAACATCAAAGGAACTTAAAAAGCGGCACAAGGCCATACATTTTTATGATTATCTATTTCAATTAAGATTTTGTTTTTATTGGTCCAGCTTTTAAAGAGATTCGAGTGTCAATCATAAATCATGTTAGGCTAAACATAGCGTGCATTGCGTATTCATTTCTTTTTTTTTAATTTTTTCAATAATTTTCCACAAAAATGGCTGATCAGATCTATATGAAATTTGAAACAGATATTATAAAAATAAAAAATAACTAGTTACGTTAAAAACAACCGACTTCAAAAACGGTAAAGTAAACAATAAAAAAAGACTTGATATTATTAATTACTACATATTATTTAGATGTGCTATTTACTAAAAAGGTACGTCATGGAGTACGGCGACGGTATCTTGAAGTTTGAATCTTGCCAAAGAAGTTTCACTTTTGACACGTTTTGATACGCACACACGCACTTTTTCAAATACGTTTAACGAACGACGAAATCCCGTAACTTTTATAAAGTCGGATAAAAGCCGAAAATATATTAAAATGGGTCAACAAATTTAGATATATCGAATGTCGATGGAGGTCGCGGCTGGATTACCAGTATTATGAAGGATTAGGGAATCGACGAAATTAGATAGCTCAGAATTTGTAAGTGGTATATAGGTTTCTTAAAAAATTTCCTATAAGGGGTTTTATGACTCTAGAGAATACCATTTTAATTAATTTTATGTATATCAAATACCTAAAAAAAATATACTGGCCGACTTGAGAACCTCCTCCTTTTTTAGTAAAACTGCACATGTATGCAAAATTTTATTTCAATCCGTTCAGTCTATAGTTATTTTATTTACTAACTTAGTTTAGATGCTGTCTTGATAATTTTTTGAATCAGTTCATTCTTCATAAAATATGATATTATAATTACTCATTGTTAGGAAATTAAAATTTAATAACTCTTATTATTTTAATAACGATTTGTCATGCACTTTATAATATCGTATATTTTGTGTTAACGTTAAATTATATAAATTGGGAGTAGTACATAATGATTTTTGTCATCATATTATTAAATGTTAAAATTAGTAATTTCATTATTATATTGAATTGTATACGTGTTCATTTCGTTTCGTATTAGTCTCCTCAATATAAAACAAACTTATATTAAAAAATAATAATTATTGGTTTTTGATCTTTTAACTTTTTATTTAAAAACTAGTGGTGCCATCTATTGACAGTTTTGGCAAATTGTACATTTTCAGGGAAATGGCGCCATTAGTGTTTGACATCTGTCATTGGTAGAAATATTGTGAAAATTGTTTTAATGTTGGATTGAAGAATAGACTGTAAGTGAAATAAATGTGTAAAAATATTATTTTAATGTTTCATTCCTTTAACTCTTCTGTGAATTTTATAAATCTTTGATTACGGTTTTTTCGATATATATAAGTAGCTATAATCTATTTAGAGTGAGAAAATTACAAAATCGGTTATAATGGTGTTTGTGTTTACATTCATTTAAAGTAGGTAAGTTCGAATTAACAAATGATGATAAAACAAAGAAGTGTAATTTCATCATCATCATCAACACAAGGATACTATTTTCCTACTTGCTTTGATGCTACCACCACAGTTGACAGATATATACTACCTACCACTAACCACAATCCACCACGCTGGCCAAGTGCAGGCAAATGTCATATATATGTCGAACTTTTGATTCTTTGACATGCCGGTATCTGAACGATGTTTTCCTTCATCGATTGGAATAGTGTTAATTGTGGTGTTAATATAGAATTTATAGATTATAATATGAAGATTTTATTCATAAACGGCGTTTGTTTACAAACATTTAACACTATTTTTTAACCGACAATCTTTCTAATAAGCTTGCTAATATCAAAAACATGAAGGTAAGTTGTGAAGAGGTTGTATCTTTGTTCCTCTTTCACGCAAAAACCACTGAATAGATTGTGATGATACTTGTCATTGATGTAGTTTATGTACCATAATTAGACATATTATAAGGTATAGAATTATGTAGGTACTTGCTGTGCTCGCGTGAAACCGCACGACAAAGCTAGTTTACATACATAAAGATTATCCTCAACAGAAAAACCTTTACCAATCAAAGTCAGAGGTCAACAAGTATTTTAAAGTTTAATAGTCCTGTTTAAAAGTTCTCTTAAGGCCTTGCATACATAAGACAATATAAGGAAATTGTTCCAAGTGTTTAAATAATGGATTTTAATTGCTTCTACAATACATTTTACGTGTTTTTACACGCTTAGAAGGTTACGTGCTTATAATAAAAGTTACAACATGCATGTTCTGTTTATCTATACTAATATTATAAGAGTTTGTTTGAACTGTTTTGTTTGTTTGTTTGAACGCGCTAATCTCGGGAACTACTGGTCCGATTTGAAAAATTATTTCGGTGTTTGATAGCCCTTTTATCGAGGAAGGCTATAGGCTATATATCATCTCGCTAAGACCAACCGGAGCGGAGCACTGCGGATAAAACCGCAGGACACAGCTAGTTGATAATATTTGAACTCACGTACCTACATTTCTAATGCAATTTTTTATATCCACTTTTCTCTAAGTAATTTCATAATGCGATGTCATTCAATCGACAGAATTGTCTATTGTTTCATCATGTTTAATTATAGTTTGAACGTTTCTGATCTTTAATTATTATTGTTTAAAAACAACTAGGTTTATAAGAACATCCTACTTCTATTATAAATCCTACTAATATTATGGTTGCCTGGCAGAGATCACTGTATAGTGATAAGGCCGCCCTATGTGCTTTTTTTAATTTTTTATTATTGTAACCTTTATGTATATTTTGTTTCTTGCACAATAATGTGTTAAATAAATAAATAATTAATATTATAAATGCGAAAGTTTGTGAGAACGTGTATGTGTGTGTTTGTTACTCTTTCACGCAAATACTACCGAACCGATTACAATGAAATTTAGCACACATATAGCGGGTAACTTGGATTAACACATAGGATAGGTTTTGTCCCGGAAATCCCACGGGAACGGGAACTATGCGGGTTGTTCTTTGAAAACGCGGGCGAAGCCGCGGGCGGAAAGCTAGTCTATAATAATAGAAAACTGTCCGACCCGGAAAACATTTTTCTACTAGGACATCTTTATTGCTAAGAGGTTTAATAGTTATTTTTAATAAAAAAACTAATCCGAGTTCAAATTATCAGAACTAGACCAAAATGGAAAAAAAATCATCACAATTGGTTTAACCAGTCGAAAGTATTGAGGTAACAAATACGAAAAAGTACAGTTGAATACCTTTTTCTTTTTTAAAGTCGGTTGAAAATAGTTAATGGCTACCGAATTTATAAAAAAAGCGACATAAAAATCGGTCAAGCCGTTTCGGAGGTGTTGGTTACAATATCAGTGCTTTGAGAATTTGATATATTTTATGTAGCTATATAAAAATTTGTCCGTTTGTAATCTAAATAACGTGTAACTAACACTCAATAAAAAAATATGTTCTATCTGTTTGTTTGTTCCGGTTCCTAAACAGCTGGACCGATTTTAACGGACTTTCACTAGCAGGTAGCTGATGTTATGAGGATAACTTGAACATTTTGAAAATGTTTGAGTTTCAGTTTGTTTGTTTTACGGTCTTTTTAACGTGAAGGAAGCAATTTTTAGAGTATACCTATACTCATAAAATTTCTGTCCTCAAATTATAAATAACTAGCTTTCCGCCCGCAGCTTCGCCCGCTTTGTCTAAAACATAATAAATTATATACTAAAACCTTCCTCTTGAATCACTCTATCTATTAAAAAAAACTGCATCAAAATCCGTTACGTAGTATTAAAGATTTAAGCATACAATTTACAAAGGGATATAGGGACAGAGAAAGCAACTTTGTTTTATATACTATAATATGTAGTGATGATGAATCGAAATCTAGTTTTAATACTATAAAAATGTTATCATAACATACACAGTAGATAAATTAATCAAAAACAGGAATAATCATCAAAATTAACAATTTAAAGTCATCCATTTTGAAAACGCATTAAAATATTTTTACCAAAATTCCGACAGTTTTATTAACCCTATATTTCTATAATTTAAATTTACATATTTAGAATCTACAAAATCCCTACTAATCCCTACTAATATAAATATATGCGAAAGTAACTGTCTGTCTATCTGTTACGCTTTCCCGCTTAAACCTCTCAACTGATTCTGATGAAATTTGGCACAGACAATCTTTAGACCCTGAGAAAGAACATTGGCTACCTTTTGGCGCTAGTATCTAATAAATAAAACGAATCTGAAACCCTTTATGCTAAATACCAGACATTTACATACAATCAAAATACGAAAAACAACCTTCCGCGCAGTCGGTTAAAAACAACTTCAATTAAAAGTTCTAACAACAAAATATGTAACGCTCACGCGGCATCTGCAAAACTCTTTTGAGAACTCAATTGAGAATATTTTTTGTTAGAGAAAAAGCAAAAAACATTTTACAGCAATTTATTACGCAAAAAGTTCGTTCCGTTTTAAATGAATTTATTTGAAAGAATATTTTTGTGTAATAATATTGTATACTCAATAGAGATATTGCAGAAAATTTAGAACTAGGCAACAGTTTTTAGAATTTTCGTCAATTTGTACGTTTGTCATGTGAAAACTATTGTGGAGTTTCTTGCCGGTTCTTCTCCATAGTATACTGCTTACTGAATCGGTGGTAAATGTTAAAAAATGTTATGACGATTCAAAAGTGCATTAATTAGATAGTCTAAATGAATAAAGAAATATTTGAGTTTGAAGATAAAACAAAAATATTGCCTTTGCCCGCATTATTAACTTTACGTTTAAAAATTTACCCAAAAAGTTAAAAATATTTTTGCAGAATTTTCGTAAGTTATAAAATAGAATTTAGAATTATTATTTATTATCTTATGTATGATTCGTAATGTAGTTATTGCATTTAAATACCTATTTGAAGTAATTTGTTTATTACATTTCTTAAATTTAAAATAAAATATTTGTAAATACGCCATGTTTTATGTCAATATACAGGGTGATTTATTAAGTAAAATAATAATACATTTTCTGGTTATGTTTTATTGCATATTTTTGCTGATTGATTATTATTATTTGATATTAAGTTATGATTAATTTTTGACATTCGGTACGGGTAATCGAACTGACGACCTTGCTAAGTATTAACAAGGACTAAGAGAAATTAGTTTATTCATATCTTATTTGCTATGAGTTCATCTGTTATATTATAACGTTCAAACTGCTGAATGGAATTTGATGAGATTTGTTTTTTACATATACCTAGATGATATCTTGTTGAAGGGAAAAAGTTACTTTTTCTTGACAACAAAAGTTAAAGGTAAATTTAACTATAGGATGTAAATCTGTAATTGTTTAAATTTCGTGTCAAACGAAGTCACGTGCAGCATACTAGTCTAGGATAATATATTAGAGAAATTTCAGTGTTTGTAGTGCATACGCAGAAATGTGGTATTTTTTCCCTGTCAACTCAGTAATGGTGGGCTTGAATTATAAAACAAATGAACACTAAATACTCCTTTATTTGAACGAACTGAATACATACGCACATAGAAATAGGTTTTTATGTGACAAAAACCCACAACGAAGCCTCAGTTATTCCAACAAAAGTTTAAAAAATGTTACGAACAGCGAATAGCGAGAGGAAAAAATTATTTAAATAATTTTTTTCATCATTTCAATAATTACTTCTCATTACTCGGTCTTGTTTTGTACAACAAAACTCCACGAGTGCCAATTCGCATGAGACTAGTAGTTTCATGCTGTTTCACTCGCGATAAATGTTATTACCTATTTAAAATAGATTTATCTAAAAGTTTGGCGTCATCCATTCCCACAAATATTATGATGAACCGTTTAGATTATTCTAATTATGTTTTGACGCTGTTATATTTCCATCCATGATGTAATAGGGAAACTAGGATGGATGGATGTTTAATAATTACGACGGAACAGCTGAACGGTTCTGGACAAAACTTGGCACGGAGATAAATTATGAAAGATAAGATGAGAGAGGTCTGGAATTGCATACACGAGGCAAGTCGTGGGCTGTAGCTACATCTAAATGTTTATGATGAAGAGAAAAAATGATATAATCTTTCGTTTGTCGTAGTATTCTCACAATTGAGTACTTAGATCTTCATTATCTCAAAGCTTTCTTCATTAGCCATAGCAACTAACTTTTAGTTCTATGAAATATCCTAAAATCCATCTAGTAGATTATTTATCAGGCGTCAAAACATCCTCGGCTATTTTAGCAGGATTGTCAATCATGACATCGTCCGTAATTTCATTTACAACGCAAGTTGTCAAGTTTAATTATAACCTGTTAGAACTTAGACCCAGAATCTATAAATATCTTATTCCTGTTTGATTTATCTGTTTGTAAACTAGATTTGTAGTTACATTTGAAGATTGCACTGAATCTTAGCGTTGAAACGCGAAAATCGTCGTTAAATGTAGATTTATACGCTTTAGGAGTTCGTTTTGATGTTGCGATAAATACGCAAAGTTTTTTGGGGATGTTATAATTTATTTCGTAACTGTAATTACGTTTTATAATCATCTGATATAAAAAGAGCTATTACAAGAGTTTCTAGCCGGTTATTTCCTGTAGAAATTTCTTGAACCGATCTAACTATTGTTGTAATATTGCGATTGAAAAAAGCGTCTAAAAGTAGCTCGAGTTGATTGTAGAAATGTTGATAAAAAACAGGCTTGATTGTTGTTTCGTTGAATTATTTAAAAAAATCGTCACGAACTTGAACATAGTCTTGGATTACTCTCAAATCGCGGTTTGTTTTCGACAGGTATATTTTTATTCTACATCTGTTGCATGAGTCCAGTTTGATTTATTCGACCGATACTGTGATATTACTTTTAATTTATTGCTATTTCGTTTGTTTTGAACATAAGTCAACGATAATTGAGCGTGCGTTTAGATGACATCGTTGTTATAGCTTCAAGTTTTTGTCGTCTTTCATGTAGCGCATCATATTTTATCAATATTTTACCTTGCATTAAACTCGACGTATGTGATGTTTATGTTTGTTTTATTGTATTAAAAAAGCTGTAGCAATTTGCGAATTCATAAACATGCCAAATCCCGAGAATTCACGCGTTTCATTATTATGATAATGCTCGCGTTGCAAGCATTGACATATTTTATCCTCCATTTTAAAAAACGTTTACGCTGCACTGGAGACATTGCTTGCATTTCTCAATAATGCGCGTCATTAAAAATATCAATGACACCTACAGATTTCATGGAGCGAGATTAATCTATTATTCTCGAGTCAATAACGTTCGTGCATTACAAGCACTTTTCGGTCACGACTCACGACGTAGCCCAGATACTGAAAGTTTGCCGCAAATATATTAAACTGAGCCGCGTCCAAGCCAGGCTCTATACATAGGTCTCCTAAGTAACCTATCTGTTGCTTGAACGCAGGGGCGGCGGCCTGACTTTAGCAACCGGTAACACTACGACAAAACACGACACGGTCCTCTTTTGTTTACAGCGGAGCCGTCCTTCGAGCCGGTAATGTGGATTATATAAATCATTCGTTTTGACATTGCCGTAGCTAGCTTAGCGTCTCGTCAAACAGACTCTCATGTTAGGGCACATTCACAGGAATGAGAAAAAAAATTAAGCGTTGTATTGACGTTCTGTTAGCCGTGTCGCTGTAGCGGCACAATGTGGCGCTGCTCGCTGGTTTCACAGGGATACACTGACACTGGACACAAAACACATGCCGGCTCCTCACCTGAGCCTCACTGGCGGTGGGATGTTGAAAGCTGGGAACAATTTCGCGTTGGGATTCTCAAACAGCATTGCGATTGTTTTGTTCACCGCGCGTGCATCGTGCACCCGTCCGCGCGTTTTAGCGGCCGGCCGTACACTGACTCATGACTGTGGCGCTGTCACCCTCTCCCCGCCGTGACGTCACCCGATGTTGGTTACAAGCTACCCTGTGCCGTCCTTGTCTGGCCGATGCAGTTGGAGCGAGAGGCACAAAACCGCAGTCCGTGCTCTGCCGACGTATTCCTTGAGTGCGTACAGCCCCCGTTCATTTTGTAGGGCTTCGTTGCGCCTAAACTAATTCATCGCGTCGATTTTAATTGATGTTATTTTCAAAAACGTATTTGGAACTACTTATTCAATTAACGTATCGGGATGAACGAGAAAGGTTAATGTATTATTCGTATAAATGTTTACTAATAAGGTAATAAAGATTTTAAGACATGGAAATTAAGTGTTTATTTAAATAAATATATTTTTTAAGTAGAGGCTTGATCAATAAACGGAAGACATCAGCTGTCCTTAAAATTGTTTTGTTCAACACAGTAAACTGGATGTCAAGTGAATGTGCATTTTTTATTAAAACGAAAAAAAAACATTTTAATAGGTATATCCAATGTCAAGGTCGTAAATAGAGCACCCTGTATTTTATGATGAAATAATATTATGTTTTATTCCATATTTAAATTTCGCAATAGTTTATTTTATTTAATAAATGTAAACGCTTTGTTTACAATAACAATATTAATAACAACAAAAACATTTTTATTTATTTTTTTATTGAATAAATATTAAATAATTTGGTTAGCACTGGAAGGACTTTAGGTCTTACATTCGATTACATTAAACTCAAACTCAAACAATTATTTATTCAATTAGACTTCTTCGAGAAGCACTTTTGAAACGTCAATACATATTTTTAACATTTACCACCGATTCGTATTCAATACGTATATTATCATAATATGCCAAAGAACACAATTAAAAGCAAAAAACAAATATTAATAAGCACTTGTAAGATTTACTCAAAAGGGTTTTGAGTGCGATTTGAGTTTAAGTTTCCAATAAATCGGTATCGATATTTTAAAATAAGTTCAATGTTCATATTATGTTTTTAATTGTTCCGTTACATTTGTAATTTATTTTTACCAGGTGGTCGTATTTTTGACCTTACCTCCAATAAAACTACACTCCACGCGCACAATATCAAACAAACATACCTACATTGTGATGGGAATTACAAAATATATTCGATAACCCATTGTACTTATGTTAAAATTAAAAAATAATTAATAAATAATAAATATATGTAACTAATTACCTATAAATGTATTTTTTGCACTAAGTGGATATAGGCTTTAAAAGGCTTTTTGCTGGTTTTTGGCAAGGCTTTTAGGCTTTAAAATTTTTTGACTAAATCCTAATATCCCGAGAAAATTAAAAAAAGCCGAAAATGGGCCATTAGCGGAAATAATTCGTGCAAATATTTTCCTAGAAGTAACCGTTATGCTTTTTTCCTATGGTCCTTTGTCCCCCCCCCCCCCCCCCTTACACCCTTAGCTCACCTCCCACCCTTGAGGACTTTCGATATTATGATAATCAAAGAATAAATGTAGCAATTTTCAAAAAATTTCTCGGACATTAGTTCCAATGACACATATAAATTCGAAAACGTTCCTATTTTCAGAAACAGCTCGGAGCAGCCATGAAAAATATTGCAAAATAATTAACTAATACATTTAAAAGACACGCATAAACTCATGAAATTATTGCATTGTCTCCGATCCTTGATAAGTGTATCAAGTTTGAATTAAATCTGTCCGTTTAAAATCGGTTACATACAAATATACAGGTGAAGCTTATAAAAGCGTGTTAAGAATTCCCTTAGGAGCAGAAGTTGCGTGGGGTAACTAGTCTAAGTAGTTATATACTATACTAGCTTACCGCCCGCGGCTTCGCCCGCTTTGTCTAAAACCCAATAAATTATATACTAAAACCTTCCTCTTGAATCACTCTATCTATTAAAAAAAAACCGCATCCAAATCCGTTGCGTAGTTTTAAATATTTAAGCATACAAAGGGACAGAGAAAGCGACTTTGTTTTATACTATGTAGTGACATACTTGAAATAAAATAAAAAAAGTACTTAGATAATTGCTTTGCAATGAACTTGTGAATATGAAATTAATTGATTGTTTTTAGAAAGTTATTTAAAAAAGAAATAGTGGTTTCTTTATAGATTTTTTGCTGAAATAAACATTTTTCTGTAGATATTCTTTTAATCTTAAAAATGTCATACCTACTGTGAAAGGCTAGGTATTTCAGAAATAAATATAATCTGTACGTAACTAATGGATTTTTTTCTCTATTTTTTAATAAATGACAGTTATGCATAAAGTCTAATTTTGAGTTTTTTTATTTAACTTTTAGGGTCTCGTAAACAAAGGGAGCTGGGACCCTTACTAAAGTCATGTTGTCCATCTGCCTATTTCACTGTATCGGATGAAGCGAATTAGATTGAATATACTACGTGAAAATTATAGAAAGTGTATAGGTAGTCGTGTCATATTATGAAGCAGCATTAATTATATTTTAAGTTGTATTTCGACCCAGGACTGTTGTGTCCAATAAGAAATTTTCAAATTCATCGAAATTTACAATGTCCCAAAACAAACAGCTTCTATTAAAATTTTTAAAAGAATACTCTCCGAACCGAATATATTTTTAGTATAGTAGAGACTTGGTAGAGACAATTTAATAGGCAACATTTGACGTCTATCAATTTTATCTTCATAGGGCGGTAACCTGCTTAAAAACATCGATTAAAGTGAATTAATCGATACGGACTTGAAACATTTGTCAATCAATCAATCGAACTTGAAACACATGTCAATAATTTATGATAATTTTTATTCCCAAGTAATCAATGCATTCGATTCTAGATGTCAGATTTCGATTTTTAGAGTAACGTCTCTGGTATTTAAAAAGAAAAAAGGTTTATTGACACAAAATTGTAGCGACGTAAGTTCTTTAAATCAGAAATTGTTTATTATGTTTAGAATTGTTTATCAGCAAAATCAAATCCTAAAATTTCTTGTATCGGTCATTATTATTATAAAATATATGTAATCGTAATTGAAATGTGCAGTTCTAACAAAACGAAATATCATGTTATTCTATGTCGTGGTTACTAGGTTACGTTGTTGAATTTTGTTGAACTGTCAAATGTTGCCTATTAAAATGGCTCTACAATACCTAGTATACAGGGTGTCCCACTATCGGTATAGGTACTAATAGCCCGGTCAATTTAAACCAAAAAATGAGGGTACTACTACATAAAGTCCCAACAGGCTGAATTTCTGTGAAGTTGTTGAAAACATAATTATTAACAATGTCTAAAAGTTCCCCATCATTCCCCTGTAAGCTAAAAATTTTATTCACGGTCAAAGGTAAAAAAAATGAGTTTTTCGCGATTTTCAGCAAAACGGTAAGTTTTATCATAAAGTACCTCAGGCAAAGATTGTAGATTATAAAATTGTCTATAAAAAATGTATCAATACTTTTTTTCTTACGAGC
>CAJQZM010004956.1:0-11321 GCA_907164665.1 Colias nastes | reverse complement strand
TTTAAAATAAATATCAGTTGATGAGATTTTTATCAACATGAAATTGAGCAGCATTTTAATTTAAGTTAAAAAAGGGCACTTGTTTGTTTTTCAGATTATCGTACTAATATTATAAATGCGAAAGTTTGTGAGGATGGATGTTTGTTACTCTTTCACGCAAATACTACTGAACCGATTGCAATGAAATATGGTATGTGGAAAGCTGAAGTGCCAGAATAAGACAGGCTACTTTTTATCCCGGAAATCCCACAGGAACGGGAACTTTGCGGATTTTTCTTTGAAAACGCGGGTGAAGTAGCGGGAGGAAATCTAATATATTATAGTATCTCCTAGCTTTCTTTGTAGAAAACTTAACAAATGATATATGTACCTAACTATGTACTAAAACTTTTCTCTACAACAACTCTATCTACTTAAACAAACCTTATCAAAATCCGATGCATACATTTAACATTTTCCAAACATTCATAGTTTAAAAAAAAGTGTGCGTGTACTAGTGTACACACGTAAGAAGTGAAACTTCTTTATGACCTTATTTTTCAAAAAATAATTAACTATATGCAACTTTACAGATATACGTCAATCACGCGTGGTAGGGATAAGAAAAAGATTCGTTACGCGTAACGAAAAAATGTTACACTAAATTTTTTTCCAACCCCGATAAAGAAGTTTCACTTCAAAAAAGCTTTTTTTTCAACGATGATATTGCATAGTACACCAATTTCAAATTTCAGTTTCACAATGCAGTAAAATTTATTAAATTCTGTTCAACCATAATAGCGTTAAGACGAAACATACCTACATACATGCTCACAATCAAAATATTACTACGTGACTTTGAGCATTGAAAACGGCCTTAAACCGCATTTAATTACCGTTAAGTAAACAGATATAAATATAATATTTCAAAATAAAATGTGTACCAAATATCTATTAATTTATTCATATAATCAGATTTTATCTGCACAAGGCCAGACCTTACATAATAGTATGTCTAATAATATTATATAATATAATAGTTTCATTTAAAATGGTATGAGTGGGACAACCTCTAAGTCTCTCTAGTATAGTGGTTAGTAGGTTATGATCGACGTCTTAGATTCGATTCCTGGTATTTAGAACAAAAATATTTAGAAAAAGATGATTAGGGGAAGATATTTGTATTTTTTATACAATAAACACTTTTACTTCCATAATATGTCTGACGTATAAAACAATTTTATAAGTCAAAAAAGCTTTAACTTTCATCCCCTATTTCAATCTTTTGGGGGTTGAATTAAAAAAATGAAATTGGCATTGATTTATTTTAATTATTTTAGTCAAAGATATACAATACCTTTATTTCGCACCATATCGAAAATACATTAAAGAAAAAATAAAACAGGTTTTATTCAAAGCTATCGTGAAAGCATTCTTAAGACTTTCGCATTTATTATATTATTACGGTCCGCCCCGGCTTCGCCCGTGATACATGTTTACGTATTCTCTCCATAAGAACCATCCTCGTGTATCAAGAAATAAAAAAAGAATTAACGAAATCGGTTCAGCCATTCTCGAGTTTTGCGCGTACCAACACATTTTGCGATGCATTTTAATATTATAGATTACTAGCTGTGCCGCGCGGTTTCACCCGCGTGGCACCGCTCCTGTTGGTCTTAGCGTGATAATATAGCCTATATTACTCGTGGATAATGTAGCTTTCGAATGGTGAAAGAATTTTTAAAATCGGTCCAGTAGTTTATGAACCTATTCATTACAATCAAACAAACAAACAAAGTTTTCCTCTTTATAATATTAGTGTAGATTATGGATACTTATAACGTCAAACTCAAACTCAAACTTAAACGTGAGCAAAAAAATAATATAATTCAGGGTACATTGGTCCTTGTTGACGCAACGTGGAGGTCAAAATATCGATACAAATATATTAAATGACAGTGGAATAATACGGAATCGACAATAATTTGCAAGTGTCATTGACTTTTAACCGACTTTAAAATATATTTCAAATCGCTGCGCGGTTTCATACACAAAATGAAGTGTTTCTAAAGCTTATTTTTTATTCTGACGTATAACTTATATTACTGTAAAGTTTCATGTAAAGTAGTTCCAGTAGTTTTTTGTGTAAGAGCAACAAACATATATCTTCACAAACTTTCGCATCTATAATACTAATTACTTTATTAGTAACTAGCTGCTCCGCGCGGTTTCACCCCCGTGGCTCCACTTCTGTTAGTCGTAGCGTGATGATATATAGCCTATAACCTTCCTCGATAAATGGGCTATCTAACACCGAAAGAATTTTTCAAATCGGACCAGTAGTTCCCAAGATTAGCGCGTTCAAACAAACAAACAAACTCTTCAGCTTTATAATATTAGTATAGATTCGATCGAGTGTGACTATCGAATCCAGGATTTCTTATAAGTTCTAAGTTAAGTCGTTTAATATTTTATCTAGAAAGTGATTATAATAGGTATCTACTTAATAGGAAGGGCTATACACAGGGGCTAAAATGCTTAAAATTAATATTAGATACTTTTTAAATGATAATATTATAAATTAGATTATAATTAAATAAAATTTATATTCATTTTTTCCTTTCTTTCAGTTATAAGCAAAATGCTCACATTACTTCTTTTAATGTAATTTGTTCATATTAAAAATAACATAGAGTCGGACTTCCTTTACATAAAAATATTTATTAAACAATTTCCTTTAACTTTCCGACAATCTGTCGACAAAATTCAAAGTAATATTGCTCATTTACTAAGATAAATTATTACACTTACGAATGGTGAATGTAATATTTTATAACTGTATGTTTGTAAATTCGTGATTCAATCACGAATTTACATGAGTTCTAGCTTTCCGCCCGCGGCTTCGCCCGCGTTTTCAAAGAAAAACCCGCATAGTTCCCGTTCGCGTGGGATTTCCGAGATAAAACCTATCCTTTGTGTTAATCCAAGTTACCCTCTATATGTGTGCTAAATTTCATTGTAATCGGTTAAGTAGTATTTGCGTGAAAGAGTAACAAACATACACACACACATCCTCACAAACTTTCGCATTTATAATATTAGTAGGATAGGATAGGATAGGATTGGACGCCCTTTTAACACTACTTGTCTCTTTATTTGTTTTTTAGTGATTTTATTCGCGTTAAATCTAGTATAACTTTAATTCTGGACAAATATGATCGCCATAAAACTGTTTATATTTCATATTCAATATTTTTAGGAATAATAATTAATGTACTTAGTTCAGAAAAAAGACTTGAAAACACGCTTTAAACTCATGAAATTATTGTTTTTTCATCGATCCTTCATAAGTACGGAGTTTGAATTAAATCTTTTCGTTTAAAGTTCATCAAAATCGATGCAGTTTACATAGAAACAGACAAACATACAGGTGAAGCGTGATATAAACGAATATCTGATATATACGAACGAAGTCACATGCCACAGCTAGTATATCTGGTAAAAGAGGAAAGTCAGTGAACGTATAGTATTTATTCACTAGAAACTGGTTGTGCGCAACATTTGCGCACCGGCACACAACTCGGTCAAGGGTGGTGTGTACTTATTTCTTCCATCTTTATACCAATATGTGACAATCATAGAAAAACATGTAAATTATTTTTTTATAGATGTAAATATGTCAATAAAAATTACAAAAAATCCAAACTTTGAGTAATTTAATGAGTAAAAAATGCCCAAAATTGTAATCGACTCTACAAAACAGTGGATTCAATTTTGCACATTTTGATAATTATTACGAAAAGTGTGTTATTTCTTCTTTATTGGTTTATGTGACAAAGGAAAACATGGAAATAATTGTAAATAATTACAAGAATATGTCATGAAAAGAGAGAAATTTCTCGACGCACTGAACTACATAGTAAAGTTGAATATTCGACTCTGAAAAACAGTGAATTGAAGATATTTTTGTAGATTTATATTCTTTTAATATCTTCTATAGACAATTAGTACCTAATCATAGAAATGAGTTGAAATTATTAACTCTATCAATAATTAGATGAAAATTTCACCTATTGTATCTATGTCCTACTTTAAACGGACAGATTCAATTCAAACTTTGTATACGTCTTATCAAGGATCGATGACCATACAATAATTTCATCTGATTATGGTTTTTTTACTATATTTTTCATTTCAGTTCAAATAATTATCACATAGCGGTCATGGACAGTGTTATGTACATATTTGTGATATCTTTCATCTGTAATATTTGATTAAGAGACAAATAAACATAGATAAAATATTAAACATCTAAAAAGTTATCCTATTTAAAAAAATGTTTTTTTAGCACATATTGAATACGCTGCTGAATATTAACTAGCTGCTCCGCGCGGTTTCACCCCCATGGCTCCACTAATGTTGGTCGTAGCGTGATGATATATATATAGCCTATAGCCTTCCTCGATAAATGTGCTATCTAACACCGAAATAATTTTTCAAATCGGACCAGTAGTTCCCGAGATTAGCACGTTCAAACAAATAAACAAACTCTTCAGCTTTATAGTATTAGTATAGACGTATTATCAAAATTTCTCTACTTAATACTTTACATTTAAGCTACTGTAAACATATACTAAACGCGTCAATCAAAAACGTTCAGGTAAGATCAAAAAGTTCAAAACAGCTTTCTGAGATCTCAAAGCGAGCGTCATTGGGCAAAAAATGACATTAGCAAAGATAATTATTACATATTATTACTAACTCGGGTTTCAATTTTTGATTATGAATATATGAATATTAATTATTGTTTGCGTCTAAACTCTAACAATGTCAATTTAACCGACTTTTAAAAGGTCGTTTTGTTGTTTGTTTTTGCTGTGTAACGAATTTTCAACATGGTATTGAAGAATTTTATGTAGTATGACTTCTAAATAACATTTATTGATGTAAAACAAATAAGTAATGAGTAAGTTATATCTATTTTGACCGCCTTCTTGGTACAGTGGTTGACGCGTAAGGGTCTGGGGTTCGATTCCCGGTGGAGATGAAGAAAAAAAATGTCTCGATCTGGTAGGACACAGAAGGCTGATCACTTACTTGTCTCTAAAGAAAATCGATCAGTGAAACAGATGTATAATGCATCTGCCACTTAGTCTCATGCCCCTAGTGGGGACTAGGGGACATGGGACTTCACTAAGACATATTGCAGTAAAATGCTAGCTTAGATATAGCTACAAAAAATGATTTTGTACCTATGTCACTTTCTTACGCCCAAAAAGCTAAACGTAATTATAACGGAAATCTATACATATAATAATAGCTGATGATAACCGCAATCGTGGTTACCTTGAAATCGTAACCACAAATCGCGGATAACGGTTAACGGTTACGGAGGTTTATAAAACGGACAAACAAAATGTTATTTCTATGAAAGTTACACAATTATCACGCGTCGGTCAAGCGTATCTTTCATTTTTGTAGCGTCAGCATAAACAATATTTTTCGAAATACGAATTTACAAAAACTACACCTACACCTAATTTTTAAGACCAAAGTTTTAAAACACAATAGAATTACCTATTAAATATAAGTGAAATACAAATGTATGAGCTAATATTTTATACGCTAACACAGCCGTAATAAAGTTGAAAATCGCGTGCGCTTTTTGATCGCGTTCGAACTCGAAACTAAATCTCGTAAGTCTCAATTCTTATTTCGTTTATAACTAAAGTTTTGATCTAGAGAAAAAATATCTTGGGATTGGATAGTAATATACAACGTATTTTCATTGTATTTTTTAATACAGCAACAAATATTTTAATTGCAAATATACATCGGCATATTTGCTGATGAAATGGTTTCATGTATTCGGCACGCTAATTTTTATCTCAATGTAAACAAACATACAGTCAAAAACCATTCCTTCCATCAGGACCATACAAATCAGTCACATAATTTTATTATTTTTGGACTTTTAAATGCAATTCAAAACGTTCCTAAGTAATTTTAAGAAAAAAAAATCCAACGTGACATGACACATCATACTTAACCTTCCAGCGGTCGCGCGCGGTCTCTGAGTCCGCAACGAACTTGTTTTAGTCAATATACTGAAACTGTAAACAATAGACGCTTGCGCTTCCGTGATACCTTCGAGGAGGTGAGGTAGCACCTCTCAGTAGCCCTGTGACATTCGTCGCATGTACACGTGCTTTCTTATTTGTGTTTGCGGTCTCAGATTCCGCGCGCGACCGATTGTGTTCCAGAACAATCCAGTGCAATTAAACCGAAGCCGATATAAATATTTCCGAAAATGACCAAGGAGGATCGTCTTCAAACCAAGTTTTACGTGTCGCAGGTCGTTGTTACTATTGCGATAGGAAAAAGAACCGCAAAACAAAGTATAGTTGTTTCAAATGTGGAAAACACATGTGTCTAGAACATGTGATTGTTATATGCCGAGAATGTTCATTTCCAGTAGATATTATGGACACTAATGACGAATAGTTTATTATAGTTATTCTAAACAAAAATTAGTAGTTTTTAGGTATGTTTTCTTTATTTCATTTTATTATAATTTAGATTATTCTAGAACTTTACGTAAAATGATCTCAAAAATAGATGTCATTTTAGAGTTCCTATTACACAGTGCCAATTGATGATGAATGTGATTTATTTCTAAGATAATTATAGTCAAGTTTATAAGTTCTTAATTGTAAAAAAGAAAATTCCATTTTGTTTTGTTTAATGTTGATTTATAACGGTGATTTCCACCCAGAGTCAAAAATTTTGAGTTTTTATAGACCTTTGTTCTATTAAGTACAAATAAAAGAAGTAATGAGTAATTAAGTTGTTTTTATTTTATTTCACATGTTTAAGACCTCTTTTTAATCATGTGCTATACAATAAGTCGAAATATTCATTTGTTTTCCCAAACGAGACACTTAAATTTGCGGAATCACAGACCGCGCGCGACTGCTTGTGTTCGGCGCAAGGGTGCGACCGCTGAAAGGTTAATATAATAATCGCGAAAGTTTGTAAGAAAGTATGGATGTATTTGTTACTCTATCACGCAAAAACGTCTTATAGAAATTGTACGAAAGGTACAGAGATAGATTAGCACATAAGCTACACACAGTTACGTGGATAAAAAATCCAAGGGAGCGAAACCGCAGGTTCCAGCTAGTAGGTACATTATTATTCCGTTTCTCTAATACAGCCTGTAATCAAGTGTAAGCTTGTTTCTTTTTGTGTTCATGACAATACACATTATAGACTACAGTACATTGACCTCACGTTAGCAGTTACCTAGGTAGCAATTTTGGTATGGCGTGATTTCTTTTAATACACAGCATATTTCATTCATTCGTACATTTCATAATCATGTAGGTATGATATTTAAGAAGTTTGTTAATTTATTTAGTACTAGCTTACCGCCCGCGGCTTCGCCCGCTTTGTCTGAAACCTAACCTAAACTAAATTATATACTAAAACCTTCCTCTTGAATCACTCTATCTATTAAAAAAAACCGCATCAAAATCTGTTGCGTAGTTTTGAAGATTTAAGCATACAAAGGGACATAGGGACAGAGAAAGCGACTTTGTTTTATATGTACTATGTATTGATATTGATATAGAAAAGAGAAAAATTGTATTAATTGTTCATAGTTATTTTTTACTAGCTGCACCCCGCGGTTTCACCCGCGTGGCTCCGCTCCTCTTGGTCTTAGCGTATATATATATAAGCCTATAGCCTTCCTCAATAAATGGGTTATCTAACACTGAAATAATTTTTCAAATCGGAACAGTAGTTGCTGAGATAAGTGCGTTTAAACAAACAAAAAAAATAATCAGCTTTATAATATTAAGTATAGATATTATCATTGTTATTTAGTTTTCTATGGATATTATAGATTTATTTATTTCCTTAAATTACGTACTTACATGGACACTACGATATTATGTAGAAAATAATTGTTTAATGTCTATCTTCTACTTTCCTATGTTATCCCGTTTCTTGTTATACAAATATAAGTAGAAATAAATGCAAAAATAATTTCTTGAATTAATTTATCAAAAACTTTTTTGCAGACGGTACAGCCGAAACAGAAAAAGCGCCGTTGCATCGGCCTAGTTATCTCACTTGCTAGAAAGTTTTAACTAGTGAAACAGTGTGAAGGTATTTCGTTAGTATGTTTGGGATAACCTATGGAACTAGTAAACAGGTTAAAAAAGTATTAATTCTTCTATAAATGTAGTTTCGAACTCGATATCGTAAGAATATTAACTATATTGTGTATCTATTTCTAAGTTTTGGCTGACTGGTTGTTTATCATAATGTTTCTTTTTTATATAATATTATCTACAAAAATATTCATAATTTATAATTAATAGTTATAAAAGAATCTATATCTTTATTTTGTTCATTTAATAACATCAAAATATGTATCAATGAAATTGTGTTTTATCTTTTATATATTTATTATCTCTACAATATGTAGCTTTTGTTTATGCCAATTTATTTTAGTATGTCCATTAACTGCATTTTTAAAAAGATTGACAAAAATGACTTTTCGATAAAATTCAATTAAAATAAGAAAGAAAGCATGTTTATAATTATTAATCTATACTAATATTATAAAGCTGATGAGTTTGTTTGTTTGTTCGCACTAATCTCAAGAACTATTAGTCCGATTTGAAAAATTATTTCGGTGTTAGATAGCCCATTTATCGAGGAAGGCTTTATATTATTACGCTGCAGCTGAGACCAACAGGAGCGGAGCCACGCGGGTGACACCGCGGAGCGCAGCTAGTATTATATACAGTGGAACATATAATCTCCTTTCAGAAAATGGATTAGAAAAAAGTAAATTTATAATACCTAATATAAAATAACATGTATCTATGAATCAGTGTCTAATCAATGAGTAAAGTGTAAATACGTGTAAATCAAAAGCTGTTTTTAGGTCAAGGCCATTGATTTCAACAACTTTCAGTTCAAGGTACATATACACTAGCTCGTGCCCCGTGGTTTTACTTGCGGACAAATTCACGGGCAAAAAAATTCATGCTCTGATTTAACACACACAACTAATATAGTTGGAGAAAATAAGAAGTTTGTTCTATAAATATTTTCATTTCAAATTTGTATTAATGTTAAGTGCATATTTATATTATTTTAAACATATATTTACGAGATACAACTTCTACCTATTTCCCAAGTTATATATTACAGTCTAGAGTCTGTCTTAGCCCCACCCTGCTCTAAAGTTTATGTAGAGTTCAACGCTTTAATATCAGAAATGACTGCTTCAAATTGAATAATTATTTTGTGTCGAATAGTCTATTTATCAAAGAAGCTATAGGCTATATTATTAACATATCACGCTACGACCAATAGGAGTAGAGCAGTAACAGAAAATGTTCCAAAATATTCCATTTGAGAAAAAACAAAATAGCAATATTGATTTTAATTATGAGAAAAGAATGATATTATATCGAAATTATGTTTTGATCCAATAAAATTATGCTCGTAAACGTTTCAAGAATAGCATAATCCTGTATTGAAAATATTATTTATTAATACGACGTTTCAAACTTGTTTATAAGCTGCTAAAAACAAATCGTCTTTTGATTCAACTTCAAATTATCTCAAACTTACAACCATTTATATAGTAGTAACCACGATAGAAATCTATACTAATATTATAAAGCTGAAGAGTTTGTTTGTTTGTTTGAACGCGCTAATCTCAGGAACTACTGGTACGATTTGAAAAATTCTTTCGGTGTTAGATAGCCCATTTATCGAGGAAAGCTATAGGCTATATTTCATTACGCTAAGACCAACAGGAGCGAAGCAATGCGGGTAAAACCGCAGGGCACAGCTAGTAAAATATATAATTACACAGCCTATGATACTCAGGAATAAAGTAGCTTTCTGTTAGTGAAACAGCGGGTTTTTCTTTGAGAACGCGGGCGAAGCCGCGGGCGGAAATCTAGTAATAACTAAAAAATACACAAAATGGTCGAGCCGTTCTTCAGTTTTACTTAGCAATTTGACGAATCATTTTTAACACGCTTTTATTAGCTTCACCTGTATGTTTGTATGTAATCGATTCATTTCTTTTTAAAAGAGGATATATCCGCCATACTCTAAAATTTGGAGTATATAATTCCTTTGGAGTGTAAAGCATTGAACAGATCAGGTCGTCCCAACGTCTATTTAGCAACTCGTGAGAAACCTTACACAACCGTTATATAATATTACCCAGTGACATACACGTATTTCCTTATAACCATTGCGTTACTTGTTAGACTGCCTGTATTTGTATGTCTTAATTCTTTAAATTGTATGGAAATCACTAGTGAAGAGTAACTAAACTATATATGAATATATAATCTATACTAATAGTATAAAGCTGAAGAGTTTGTTTGTTTGAACGCGCTAATTTCAGGAACTACGCTTCCGATTTGAAAAATTCTTACGGTGTTAGGTAGTCCATTTATCGAGGTAGGCTATAGGCTATATATATCATTACGCTAAGAGACAAGAGCGGAGCCACGCGGGTGAAACCGCGAAGCGCAGCTAGTAATTAATATAGTTAAGAGCGTGTGTCCTGAGCACACGTGTCAGTAGCGAAACTTCTTTGGCAAGATTCAAAGATACTAAAATCATCACTTTACTCCATGACGTGATGGTATTGGCATAACGCGACCGTGAAATTTTCTGTCAACGCGCCTAAAGAAGTCTAAAAAGCACGCTTATTCAATTATTGTATTGTCACCGACCCTTGATAAGTGCAGAAAGTTTGAATGAAATAATACGTGTCTAAAGCAGTCGGTTACAAAAATACAGGTGAAGCTAATAAAAGCTTGTTAATAATAAAATTTTCTTTGAAAGCAAAATATCACTGGCATTGAAAAGCTTTCTGTTCAGAAAGTCCTTTAAATATAAGGCCATAGGTTCGCTTAATAAAAATTATCTTAATCAATTTAATTATTATAATTTATAAACTAATATGTATTGTTTAATATTTATGTATTAACTTGCTTTTCGCCCGCGTAGTCAATATCAGCATAGTTCCCGTTCGCATGGAATTTTCGGCGTAAAAACTATGCTTTGTGTTAATCCATGTTACCCTCTATGTGTGTGCCAAAGATTTTAGTGCTACCACAAAACAATTTAAACACAGTCTAACTTTAAACCAGGGATCTGTCACTTTCATAGTTGTCTATGTGAAATACGACAAAACCAGATTAAAGAGAACCCGCGCTAAAAGTTAAACCCTGTCTAAAGTTTTATGTGGTAAGACAGTATGTTTTCAGTTGAAGACAGTTTATTTGTAT
>CAJQZM010004955.1:0-13436 GCA_907164665.1 Colias nastes | reverse complement strand
TGGACTTGCTGCGTAATAGGGATGAACATGATATTATTTTGTTATTTTGTTATTTACTACACTGAAATAGATACATTTTCTCGTATTTGAAACCGTTTTATGTCAAAAAGCAATCAGTCGTATTACAATTGCAAAGTCTCAAAGTATGGAATTTAATAAGTTCAGAATTACGCCTCTGCAAATGTTCATGGGCGGTGGTAGCGATTGCCATGAGGTGCTCCTACAGTTCCTTTGCGAACGATGATATGATAAAATGGTTCTCATGAGAGAAGAAGATTTCAGGAAATTATCTCACTATTTTTCGTACTATTCTGGTTGTGAGTGCATCTTTAAACATAAGTACCTACATTTGCCTGTGTAGTATTAATTACAATTCTTATTGGAGTTAAAGAAATGGATACGTCTCGAAAATAGACATATTTTCAATAGTAGGTAAATAGTGAAAACTGAGAGGAAATGTTTCTCTTATTTCTTTACACTCTAATGGTAAATATATCACAAATTTATCACTAAACGCATAATGAAAAGTGACCTGTGACAGCCCTAACACAATTAACAATAACGCGAATTGTCGCTCGCATGTCGTTCTACCGACTCATTGAAATCATTAATTTATACATTTTTTACGCAATAACCTGTAATTGGACTTTATTCGTCGCATTTAATGTCTAATTTGATAAGTCACACGTTGTTTTTATTAAAATTTATGAGTCGGCTTCACGTAATTATTGTATCAATTTATATGCGTAATTTGAACAAATGCGTTTGAACCGGGACTGCTTTTGTTACGCGCTATTAATAATCGTTTTAAATCAATTTAGATTTTTCTATGACATCTTAAATAGAGCTTAGATTAAATGTTTAATGCGTGTGTAAATGTAATGTTTTCATAGAAACGGGAAAGTTAAAGTGAAACTTCTTTAGGCGAGTTGAGAGTAAAATTTCAAGGTCGTGTCATGGCAATACCGTCACCTCATGGAGTAAGGCGACGATTTTGGTATCTTTGAATCTTGTCAAAGAATTTTCAATCCTGACACGTGGTTTACATTGGCATTTCATTCACCTATTTATGAATTATCGGATATTAATCGGATACCAACACCATAAATTACGCAAACGATATAAAGCAATGAATTACGAAAATTAATAACTTTTCTAAGTTTATTTATCATAAATCGATTTACTCTCTTAATAAACAAACAACAACTCTTCCAAAATCGCAAAAAGAGGTTTTTTGAGGGTACTTTTAAACCCCCTCAAAGCATCTTCCGTCAGCGGCTTAGGAATAAAACCGGGATGTTTTAAAACACGGTAAGCAGTTTAAAGTCCGCCGGGAGGCAAGACACAGTGCATTAGCGGTTGAGGATCACGCAAATGTTATTTTAGCAGATTATTCATATTATGATTTTAGCTTATTTCATACGGCTTTGAAAGCTTTCCCGGTTTTTCAATGTGTTAAT
The DNA here is from genome assembly GCA_907164665.1 of Colias nastes. Lineage (NCBI taxonomy): Eukaryota > Metazoa > Arthropoda > Insecta > Lepidoptera > Pieridae > Colias > Colias nastes. The sequence continues at coordinate 11,976 of CAJQZM010004955.1, read as the reverse complement.
AGGTTTACTTTGCGTATATTATTATGGAATATATACCGTGTAAGTCTGTGATTAATATAATGTTATCTGTATATGTGATTACATGTTTTTACTACTACGTACATCACTACATAGTATAAAACAAAGTCGCTTTCTCTGTCCCTATGTCCCTTTGTATGCTTAATTTTTTAAAACTACGCAACGGATTTTGATGCGGCTTTTTTTAATAGATATAGTGATTCAGGAGGAAGGTTTTAGTATATAATTCATTAGATTTTAGACAAAGCGGGCGAAGCCGCGGGCGGGAAGCTAGTACAGTTATATATTATATTTGTAAAATATATTTGAAACGAAACTACATACAGCCTAATGTTCCTCAATTAATCAGCGTATTGCAAAAATTATTTTAAAATAATTAATTAAAGCTAACTAACAAAATACAGATTCATTTAATTTTATAAAATAAAGTTTCTTAGCCATTGGTAAAAAGCGTTTATCAAACAAATTTAGATGAAATATTTCGCTCTGTGAGACGATAAATAACCCAAACATATCAAAATGGTTAAATTACATAACTCGAAATATAGAAGATGGAAGGTGTTGGCTGAAATACTATCTCCTTCATGGCTCCGTGGCGGACACATTACCTGATTACTGAGCGAGCGCGTTCCCGTTGTACGTCACGACACGGGTAAACATGATACGATACGTTAATTTTGTGTAAGTTGAAGGGTACGATACGTCAATATTGTGACTCGAAAAGCGTGAGAGGATTTGTATGTAAGTAAAGAGATGTGGTTAAAATGTAAATAAGTGTTTGGATAGGTTATAGTTAGTTAAACCATTAGGTATGTGATAAATAGATTAACGCTCAATCTTACTTATATCTATGAAAATAAACACGTTAGTGACTATGAATTTCATAAAATATGATATACGATTAATAAACTGATATACTATTCAACTTAGGTACATTCTCGATTCATTCCCATTTAATAGTTCAAAAAATTCAATTTCAAAAAACACAGCATCCATCAGCTAATCCCGATTATCGTATCGCATCCGTCCCGCAGACCCCACCGTAATTCCGCAAATGGCTGTAACTCGAGTCGCGCGGGTTTAAAATTGAAATTTATATGCACGCATTATACATGAGGCGGGATTATGGCTCAAAGAAAATGATTGTGGACCCGCACCCTGGAGACTGGATAGTTGACTGCGATAGTAATGCGAGTGGATTACACACGGATACGATGCGACATCGCGACACGTGTCGTATGGTGTAAATAACTCACTTTTTAACTTGTGACATGATCATAGAAATCTAAATAACAAGACACATAGAAGTGCTATAATGTCATAATTCGTATGAAAACCGCTGTCGCCAAAATCAACACATTCAAACCGAAAGCTAAACAGTACACACAAGTAAACTATGCCTTTTATTGGACAGCTTGATTTTAGTGAAAACTAACTTATCTATTAAATTAAGCTTTTGAATATGTATCCTAACGCACGAATTTACGGTTTATTTTAGAATAACATCCCTAAGTATATGAGACTTTTTGCTCCAATACGAACAAACGTGATAATAAGAATGGTCGACTGTGTCATTCATTGTTATTTCGATTACTATGGTGACACTCGTAATACTTGTAAATATTCTATAATTTTAAGGAAAAACGGCATTATTTCAAAAAAAAAATATTTTCCGATGAAATATTATTCCTTTATAAGTATAATTACAACTTGTGGAAGAATTTCCGCAATGGGAATTGCTGAAACACACCATGTATACACTCATACGTCTCCAGAGCAACTGAACAGTGACGAATGCACTGGTGATGTGCAAATCACCTGAGTGGCGACAAGGTCACGCACGCTTACGACTTCTAGTGTCTTGTTATTTAGATTTCTATGGACATGATGTTACAAATTGAGATTTTTGAAAATGTTTTGGCTAACTGATAGTTCGCTTGTTATAGATGATTTCAGTATAGTTTTAAGGTAGATGGAAAATGCGGATAAAGTCTGCAGGAAAGCATCGCACATGTTAGAAAATGATGTTTAGAAGATTTTCCAACATTTTCCATTTTGTAGGACATAGGCCTGCCCCAGAAATGTCAACACTCGAGCGGCTATTTCACTTGATAAATTCATAAAAAAAAGAACGTTAAAGAAAATAACAAAGAGTATTAACCAAAGAAGATTCCCTCCAAATAACTGTATAATTTTTAAAAGTATTAGTGTAGCATTAAAACAGAAGGCTGGTAAAAGTGTAAAACGTCTACGTCTCGGTAATTTCGTGAGGGAGAGACGATTATAGCGATTAAATATGCATTAACGAATTTTTCTCCTTAAAAGCTGAAAAAACTGTGTAAAGGAAAATTGGCAATTAGACCCGCCTCCACGTACCTTTCACTTAAAATTAAATTTACTCCATAAAGATACACGAAATGGTGTTATATTTTAACGTTAACTTTGGCTTGTTATTTGTGTTAAAAGTTTTTATTAATTTGAATTATGTATCTCGACTAGACTACTTGTAATAAGTAATTTGTGTTGCCATTTTTAAATCTTGTATGACTGTGTGAGTTCAATTTCATACAAGATTTTTTTTTTATTTTAAACAGAATATATTTTTTTTAAGGTTAAGTTAGAAGTTACTTATGTCATTTTCAAAGTCTATAATGGCCCTTTTCGATACATTGCATTTATCTTTTCCTAAAAAAAATAACTATTCTTAAATAACATTATATCGAGTGAGATACAAAAGAGGGTTATATAATTTCATACATTTTACATAAATTGCCGATTCTCAATTTAGACCGCTCGCTACAGCTCGTAGTGAAGACATGCTACGAAATAGTGCTACGAAACCGTAGCGCTGTAGAGCTTTTTCGTAACTAAAGTTTTATTAATTGTTGCATTTTAAATATGAATGACCCTTACCTACTCTGGGCTACCGCACACGGGCCACCGGCCACCGGCCACAAAACGCCGCCACCGGCATATTTCCTGCACTTTTCATACATTTTATATGGACTCGCCGCACACGGTTGACGCCTGTGGCGGCCACACGCTACACGCTTCTAGCTTCTCGTGGCGGCGTTTGTGGCTGTGGCCCGTGGCTCGTGTGCGGCGACGGTAACAGTACACATGCTTATAGTAAAGTAAAATAAATGTGTTTCCTAATAAATTAATCGTATAAATATAAACACAAAATATTAATAAATATTTTATAATATTAAAACAACTAAAATTAGAAAGTGATTCCAATAATAATTAAAGGTAATTAATTCCTTACTTAAGTTACATTGTATTTAATAAATATTAACTACTCCATTTTTTGTTTCCATTTAACCTGGTATTATTGTAACTTGCATCTCCTTAACTTTACTTTAAATGTGGCCTAATAAAATACCAAAAAGTTTAAACATGCGGTGTGCACCCGCTCCTTCCCCTAACATTATCCAATTGTATCCTTTGATATTCAACGAACATGAATAAATGATCAAAATATATTTGTAACATAATACAGCGTGTTCACAAAATGAAAATTAATTATGCAAAGATATAAATTGACAGTAATTCGTGGATACAGCCGGCGCTCGAGTAAGTGGTAATTATTAATTATCACACAAGAACGTTTTAAGGATGATGAAAGAAATATTAAATCGCTTGGAATGGTCTTTTCATTTTTGGTTTAGCGACTTCGTAATGGAATATATTGTTAACAGTTGTTTGCGTATAATGTTGATTGCATATTGTTTAGTTGTTGCGTGTTATATAAGTAATAGTTAAATTTTGGTATTTATATAGCTGTAGGAGTGTAAGTTTCTGCAGCATTTTCTTTATGTAAAAGTTACAACACAATATTATGTATAATTTAAAAATATTGCAATGTTCGGGTTTATTTTCGGAAGGCATTATTATGTACGTCATGCTAAGTAATTTACAAATATTTTGTTTCTTTTTCCATTTCAACAAGCGTTAATTTGTCTTAATTATAGAAATTAAGAGTAATAATGATAAATAGAGACCATTTATATACTTCAATTACGCTACACAAATTTTTAATGACAATCTGCAAATTATTAAGTTAATACCTAGGTACATTTAGAGAATATTTTGATAGTATTGCCAAAAAATATCCAGAAATCAAAATATATCAATTTCCAAAATAACTTTTGATGAATTCGTTAGTATCTAACATGTTAGGTTGAAGTATCAGCAGTCAGCACTAAGCACAGGGTAGACAAGGGTGACATCCTCCCGCCGGCCCCCTAGTGTCGCTATAATCAGTTAATTGCATGAATAATTGAACATTCATTACCTACACTATACACCTAACGCTCTGATACCAATCTACACTACATTAATTATAGTACAGCTACGAATATGAGCATATTTTATGCGTTTATGCATATATTTCGGCTAATGCAAGCATGCTTATACAAATGGAGCAATTATCATATTGAAGATAAGTTGGTTTTGTGATAGCGGCGGGTTATGTTTACTCTGAAATGTTATACGTTATTTCCACAACATAGGTACGTACCTTATTGAAAACGTGTTCCTGCCTACAAAGTCTGTAACAATTAAGATTGTCTTAATTGTGTGCATAGGAATTAGGTATGATTTCAATTTATAATTTTTTTATAATAATTTAGTTTACAATCCGAAAGATGAAGACATAATATGGGTATGATGAAATTTATACGTGTAGTCTGTAGGCTGTAGATGACGTCTTTTAAATGAAGATTTTAAATTTTATGAGAATAGGATTTGTGTTTTATATTGTTGATCAAATGAAGCTGAAAAGGGTAGCAATTAAACGTATAACTTATTTAAAACAAAGCGCATAATTAACTCGAAAACTCAAGTAGGTAAATTAATACACCAATCAAAATAATGATTTACATTACGGGTTACATCTATTCCCTTTGTTCAATTCTCTAGTTGAATATTCATATTAGGTAATCTTGGAGGACATTTTCTGAAGGCTCCCCCCTCCCCCCACCCGGGAGAAACCAATTAATAGAGGTACGGTTCGTTAGACCACCCCTCGGGTTGACCCTAGCAGGATAATGGAATTTGTACTTCTGACTCCTTATTTTATTTTGTATAAAATCATTTGCGATCTTTCACTTGTAGTGATTTTAATATTGAGTTTGGGGGGTAATTTGTTATTTGATCGTATGCTTTGTAAATTTAAATCCATGGTCAGTGAGTGGCTAGTAGGTAACTAATATTTTTTTTATGCCTGAAACTTTCTCATTTGTACTTACCTACGTGCATAGTGCATTCTATTGAAAAAGAAACGGCAAACAATACAAAAATGAGTTTAAAAATAGTTATGTTTATAAGAATATAATATTCTGAAAAGCGCTTGGAAGTACCTAATAATTTATGTACCTATGATTTGACTAAAGATGTGCAATTTTCATCGACACTTCATCTTAATGGTCATGCTTCAAGCTGTTAGCATTACAAAAAAGTGCAATGAAAATTAGCCCTTAAGTCCATGGAATTATTGAAAAGTTTTCAAAATAATCAAAATCGAAATGCAATAATAATATAAGAGCAATCAGGGCTGGAGCACAGAATTACGGTGTCACGGTGCGGTGGCCGGTATGCGCAGTCATCAATTATTTGCGCCCGTAATGAACGCAAATCCTTTGATTCCATTGAACGAGTGTTCGGGGAATTTGTGGTTTAAGTTACAAGCGAACGGGAGAACGATGTCTTGCAGAAGATTCAAGATACAAGCGTCTGCTGTACACTTTTGTGACACTCATTTCATAGTTTTCCAATTATTTCGAGAAATGTTCGAGCAAACTTCGCAAATAAATCCTGTTTTATAACGGATCAGGTTCATGGTGTACCTACATTATCTGTTCCTAAATGTGTACAGCTAGCTATTATAACACATGTTCAGCACTAAATATAGAAAGTCTCATATAATGTCTTCTCAGCATTGATTACTTATATTTTCCAAGCAAACTTCATTAGTCAATAAGGTGTTGGCGTAATTTAGAGTAGCAAAAGCTATTTCATTCTTGACAGGGTATTACTCGCTTATTACTCGTATTAGGTATTGGCGTAATTTAGAGTAACAGAATGTTAGTAATCGAAAGGAAAACTCAATTAATGTCTGATAACCACTATTGATATGTGTAAAGAATCGCGTCCTCCCGTCCCTTGGACCGCCCGCGCCGGCACATCAACTATGCACCAAGAGAATGCCGGAGCGCGTGACACCTCGGCCGGCGTTCATTTCATTGTCTCCAATCTCTGACTATGTAGTGCTCTGAATTTTGCACGACACACTCTTGACACTTTCTTTGTGTTTGCGAAGTCATTTCGTGTAATTTGTGTTACAAACGCTTTTTTTGTGAAATGCTTTTAGATTATAGAGTCGTTGCCTTGGCACAATGCGACTGGTCATTCTTGATCATTCATAAATGGAATTTTATATCAAAAGCATATCACATTTTCGTTAAAAGTATTAATTAAGGAAACTCTTAATACCTAAGTGGGAAGGCTAATTCAAAAGCCTCGCTTTAATCGAGCGACGTGATTGGTTGGCACGAAGCCATGAGTATGTCAGCTTCGAAACAAGACACGGCATTGGCTGTGCCGTTCGCCATTTTAATTTTAGATTTCTAATCGAATTCATGGGAATTCGATATTAACATAGCTCTATGAATACTAAGTGCTTAAAATTAATTGTTAGATTTTTACACCAAGATAGAAGGTGACATGGAAAAACTTCTTTCTTTTATTAAATTTCTCAATTATTGTAGTACTTTTCAAGAGAAAAGGTCGATATTTTTTTTAATGTTGGTAGTGTATGCAGTAAAAATTTATTCAAAAATTTAAAAATACGCAGTAATCGATAGCTTTCCAAATTGTGAGAGTACCTACCTACTCTGTAGTGACTTTGATGTAAACAAATTTCGTTTGTGACCAACCAACCGTCCAGAAGCAGCCTGAATTCTTACAAACTCGGTTATAGTATTGAATTATAAGGACCCCCACTTTAACTTACCTATAAATAATTAATGAATTAACCGATTAGACTCTGCTATTATCTTTGTTGTTTCTTATCTTATACTTCGTTGCGATTGTTTCATATTTATTGATATTAAGATTGATTTGGTCTTGAAACAAACTTACAAAATAAACAACAAATTGAAACAAACATTTGAAAAGCTCTAAAAAGTTATCTAATATAATTATTGCAATACATACTTGCTTGCACTTACTTTGCATCGACCAATGAATTTTTGTAATCGATGATGATGATCCGTGTGACTGAAATTATATCTGAACTCAAAACTTCTTTAGCCACGTTCAGTACTTTTTGGTAGGGGAAAATCTTAGGCGTTCACTTCATCGACTGCATTTCTAAGAAAATTTACTAAAATTCTAAGTTTTCTTTTCCATCGCTAGTCCCTATGGGCTATGACTGGCATTTTAATGGGTATAGCAAGCAAAAGGGTTACGTGTTCAACACAGTCCGTTTAAAACATTAATTACATGATTGGTAATACGGGTGTTTTGCATTCCTATGCTATCTTTGTTCTTATAATTTATTCGTTATGTGAATAATCACATAAGAGACGTATATACGAGAGTTACCTGATTACAAAAAACATAAGTAGGTAATTATACCAGTATAGATACCTATTAGTGGTATTATGGGTGCCTTGCCGGTCTTTATATCTATCTATACCTTTGTTATTATATTTGTTATACGATTACACAAGGGGTTTTATCTATAGCAAGCTAAAAATATATCCTAATTACAGTACTGGCGCGTTCCGCTCGTCGAGTACAGGCTCGGAGCCGCCGCCGCTGTTCCTGCCGCCGCACCTCTCTCACCTCTCGCAGCATCTCAACCATCTGTCGCAGCCATTCTTTCCGCTCAAAGGTATGTGATTGGATATAATTTTAGGATTTGATATATGTAATTCTATGAATTAACTGCAAAATTAACTTGGGACTGTTAAAAAGTAAAAGTTTGTTAAAAAGTAAAAGAAAATAATGTTTTTTTTTTAACTTTACTGCTATTTAATAATTACAACGAATTATTCAAAAAAAGCTATAAATCTCTAAAGGTTTCTTCTGTAGAAGATGCAACGCTATTTAAAACTTGAGCTATACGTACACGTATCTTTTTTTATGGGAAGCTCTACCCAACTATTTTTATTTATTTCATTTCTTTGTCTTGTTTATTTGTATGAAAACTTTACGTTACAATTTCAGCTTACTACATACCTATTCTTTATTACAGGTTGGGGCACGCCCTGCCCCTGTTGCCCCAAAGAGGAGGCACGTTCCTCAAGCGTAGCAGAATTACGCCGAAAGGCCCACGAACATTCGGCAGCCCTTTTACAGTCCCTAGCTAATTTCCAGTCTAGGGCCTTACTCCCTTTGCCCCTACACTTGCCCCCTCTGCCCCTATCGCTTCTGCCTCATGACTCGCAGACAAATACGTCATCAGAACCACCGAAACATCTAGAATAATTTGGATACGGCAAATTGCTTAATGTAGTGTAGTTTGTTTAAATATTCAAGCAATAAATAATTATTATTTTTTGTAAGAAGTGTGTTTGGAAATAAGTATATGGGGTGATTTTTTTATATGCAGAAATATCTCCTGAAATTAAGAACGAATTCCAGAGAGGCCTAATTAAAAACTTGGATAATGTTATTTTCCAGCCTCTACTTACCCTAATATTAGTATTTTTTAAATCTTACTAAAAGTCAAATGGTTTTAGTCCAGTAGGAAATTGTACCAAATTAAAAATAACATACACCAACGTGAATTCTTTTAGTGCCATTTTTTTAAAGTGCCAATATTTGTGCCATGGATACTTTTGTTATCAGAAACTATTTACATATATTTATAAAATAGTTATATTATAATATGTATAAAATTTTAATTTTAACTTAAATTTAATATTATTTTATCAAATTGTCGAAAGGGTGGTATGGCTCTTTTTACCAGCTTTTGCACGGCTATATTTTAAATATTTCGAATCGATTACCTAATGTTCGTATTTATAAAGTAGATCAGTATTATTAAATGTAATAATATTGTAGTTTAAGTATAATAATATTAAATACCAATGTAATAGTTTTTAATGTCAACAAAACCCATGTCAGTATTTTCGACCAAAAACTGTTGTGAAATGAATTTCTTTCTGTAAATAATATTTTAAAATTATTCCGTTTAATATTTACGCATTATTTTTTAATTGTATATACTTTTATATATATAATATTTATCTTAAGTATAATTAAGCGATAAGGTATACGCTTTTAAATTGTTAGTATAACTGTTATAAGAATAGATCGTAGCTAATAATTATTGTATCTAATTATTATATATCTATTGTTTTTATTTGTTTCCAGTACCTAAATTAAATTATTTTCGACACAAAGTATAAAATTGAAAAAAAAATATAGGTAAATCAAATGCGAATAGATGAGAAATTTTTAAACAGAAAAAATCGAATACCTTCTCGTGATCATTTTTTGTAATTTTTTTCTTTAAAAAATTTCTCAAAAGCTTTCGTATAATTTGAAAATCATTTGTTATAATAAGAATAACGTAATAATATATATATTATATACATAAAATAATAAAACCGGCGGACTGTTTGTAAATATGAATAAGGATGTTTCAACTGCATGATGCACGGAGAAGGGAATTGGCGCCGGATGTAAATAATAATTAGTTAATAATTATTAATAATATGTAATATAAATACACGTAGATACTATTAGACACACGTGGCTAGTTGTTTTAATTATCAAATAAAACATTTATGAAAATTATTGTGTTTTCTTTTCTTCCCTTTTTTATCATCAAACCTGTCTATTGAACATACATTTTTATTTTTATCTGAAGCTGAATTTTTTCGTTATGTTGTTTGTTTGAACGATATATCTCAGAAAAAGGTTACAAATAAGTATATATAATAATAAAAACCATTTATAGAGCAAACGATATTGTGTAGGTCAGTTAGTAGGTACGCTACGAACTCATCATTCAAAAACACATAGACCCTAATTCATACCAATATTATAAATGCTGAACCGATTTGGATGAAATTTATTACAAATATAGTTTGAAACCTAAGAAAGGATAGGTTTTATCCCGATAATCCCACGGGAACGGGGAATATACGGGCTGGACTACGCGGGTGAAGCCGCGGGCGGAACGTTAGCGAACTATAAAAACTTGAAAAATTTATTCGAACTATAAAACTTGTGTGTCATAAAGTTCAAACAGTAACCTACCTTTTGCTCTATTTCAAAAGTAGGTACCTATGTAAAACTGAAAAAAGGTTAATCTTACCTTTTACATTATGATAAAAAAGCAGAATGCAGGTAGTAAAGTGAAAATAAATGAATAATAGAAATTTATTGACATAATAAATTATGGTGCATATCCCTCAAGACTGAGTACCATACCATACAGGACTGAATCAGAATATCACCCACACTATATAAACTAGTGAAAAAATGTTAAAAAGATCACAATACCTTCTTACAAAGTAACTATGTTCAAAGCGTAGAAAAACATAACATTTTCCACACATCTTGTCGCTTACCTTGCATTGGCAAAACAAGTCCACAATGGATCGTGAATTGCTATAAATAACAAAAGAATTTTCAAATACAGTGACTGTAAACATAGGTTTATGAACTAGAAAGTTAGGACGCTTCAGCCTACAATCCTATAATATCTATGTATTACCAATATCATATTATTTTTCATGACAGAAACTACCTAAACCTCTCTGCTCGAGGTTAATTAATACACACGCTTTCGCAACTTCTCGCAAGAAGCGCTTGACAAACTGTCGCGACAGAACTTGCTACATGGTTTACACTTGCAAGCTGCTGTCAGACAGACTGTCGGACAGTTCTTGCGGAAGTTTACTTGCAGATGGAAACACGGCCTAACAAATTTACCAAATACCAATACAGAATATTCGAAAATATGTAATTTAGACACAGATTATGAAAATTTCTCATACTGTTGGAATTATAAAAAGAAAATCACGCAAAAACTAATATGTTATATTAGGTTGTTCCAGTTTTTGCTTTTGTTGTATATAATATCAATCAAAATCTCTCCTTACGCATATACATACGGTAGCCTAGAAGAGATCGCTACCTAGCGATAAGGCCGCCGTTTGTACATATATTTCTCTATTTTATGTTCTTACTGTATTTGTACTTTCTTAAGTGTGTGCAATAAAGTATAAATAAATAAATATATAACTAACTATTAAACGCAAAATAGTAAGTGACTTAGGTTAGGTTAGGTACCTTTGATTTGTATTTGCTTTGCAGTTCTTCATTTGACTAACGAAAAACATCGCGAAGAAAACCATAAACAACATCTTTTTATTTTCCTTCTTGTATTGTATCTATTATCTGTGCTTCTAATAACTCTGTGGTAAGTAAAGATTATGACTTAAACATTTTTTATTCTGTGCCTCAGGCTTATCCCTGCAGAGGGGCCCGAAATGTTTTCATGAAGATGATTAATGATGATTAGTTTTGGGCTCCATACATGAACATTTACATGATTAAAAGCATTTATCTCAAGTACGACTCGACAAAATTGCAGTAGCGGAATAACGAAAGAAAATATAAAATTAGTAAATAGTAATCGATTAAATTCAGTCTTAGGATCTAATTTAACAGATAACAAAAGTACTCATTAGAATAAACCTACATAGTACCTATCTACATACGACGATTAAGTAACTATTCTCGGATAATAATTAATAGAGATACACACGATACACGGAAAGAGCTTAAAAGCAATCCCAATTAAAGGAAGCCTGTGCAGTAAACATCCCTATATACATACCTATGTTCTTACAAAATAATGTGTCACTACATAAGTCGTGTGAATATATCGCACGCTGAGAATGAAAGTGACCTAATACGAAATTCTTGTTT